>JARFOC010000649.1:261942-288182 GCA_031763485.1 Osmoderma eremita
GATGACGAATCTGTTACATGAATAATAAATTCTTCAATGTCATCTTGCAAATTATCCACTATCCACATTTCCTTTTCCATATTTCTTCGAATTAATTCCTCCATATCTTTTACCTTAAATGTGGTATTATTCAGTTTTATACAGTTTCAACTTGTGGCCATATCATTTCAATGGGATTTAACTCGCAGTGGTAACGTGTTAATCGAAGAACTTCATGACCTTTTTCTTTTGTAAGTTCGTCAATCCTGCTTTTATCATACTCCGGTTTATTTTGTGACAAGCTTGCTATTTTGCGTGTCACAAATTAAACCCTTTTTAGCATATCGTCGCTGGTTGGTATTTGTTTCTCAGAGAGCCAATCGATGATATTGTTTTGTCTCCATACTGCCGTTGGAATTTTTTCTAATTTTCTGCAGTGATTATTAAGAACAATCACTGACTTCTGCGGTATATTTCAAAGCAATTTCTTAACATATGTATGTGTCTGAATGCATCTCATGATGAACATCAGCAGTGTTTTTCTTGCAGAGAAATGTATATTCAGTACCAGGAACAAATCATTACCAGTATGAATTAATGCAAAACGAGGTCCAAGCCCGGTTTGGGATTTCAAACCAGTACATAATCCTTGGATAAAAGCTTGTCGACTATTTTGAATTGTAGTGTCTGTCCCAGTTTTATTTACTGCATGCCCTGTATTCACCCATGAATCATCAGTATATGTATAGTTCGACCTGAAATAATTAAAGTTACAGATATGTCAAATAGCAAGAACAAAATTGTACCTTCTTCTCTAAATTTCTTGATCTCTCGCAAGTATTTGTGCCTCCGCCGAATAATGTCGTCTCGTTCGATAAGTATACTTTTACGTCCTACTTTTTCGTAGAACAATCGTGTAACAATCTATGTAAAGTTTCTCGACTGAAGTTAGGGAGATCATCACCTGCATTGACAGCAGCAAGAATTACATTTAATGTAGGTGGCATATTCTGTATAAAGAAAAAACTAAGCACTTTACGTCGAATAGGTGCTTGCGTGTTCTCATCATATGTTTGTAACCGGACATTTAGTTGTATGCCTTTCCTTTTCTTGGAGTTTTTTGGACTTGATAATGAACCAGTTTGTTGCTCCTGTTTTATATTATATATTGTGCGCTCTGAACAACCCAAAGCTTTACTTGTTTCTTGAATGGCAGCACTCACGTTCATAGTTTTATTAAAATCCGTTACGCCGTTTTCTCCCTATAGGCTCCATTAATGCAGTGAAAACTGTAATTAAATGTATAGGTTAAAAAATTTCTGAAAATCAAAAAAAATATCCATATTACACTATGAACGCTCGAAAAAGATGGAAGCGTTCTGAAAAGAACGATAACTATATATAAACAAATTAACGTGGAATTTAACTAAAAATATTTTAAAACTACCACGATGACGATTGACAGCAGTTGACGCTAATAGACAGATAGATAGTCATAGGTATGGTTGCCGACGCCGACATATGTAAATAAGTTGCAACATAGTAATTGAAAGTGAAGATAGCGCTAATGACAGGAACTAAGGATAGTAAGAGATAAAAGTTGCTATTATATCCCATACTGCATACGGAGGTTGAGACGATCCATAAAACTGTTTCCCGGTTATAACAATAAGCTTGTATTTGTAAGGCGGAAACATTGTAGAATACCTATTATTGTTATATAATTTCAAAATGAATTATCGAACGGAGTACTAATAATAATAATAATAATAATATTTTCTAAGAAATGTTCAGGAAAGCAATTACGATCTATACGCTCTCAATATGCTCTGTAGGTGCGCAGGTCGTTTGTATGTACTCACCTTTAGAGCTGCTATTTTAAGCACGTTAGTTGTTTATAGCAATAGTTTACTTGTTTCTCAATTTCCAAGAAAGGTTCTATTATGATTAGAAAAACGTATCTATTTTCGTAAATGTCAATATGTTACACTCGTAAATTCGTGTATGCACGTCTCCCATGTTGACTTAAGAAATAAAAATGATTACGTTAAAATGAAATATGGTGGTATTTTTTCTTAACTATTATGTCCAATACAAGACGTGGGAGATGTTAGTTTTCTGCATGTTTTCATCAATCCAGTAGTAGCCTGTATATTGATCATCTCACTCGTGACATCTTTCATGTATCATTACTATCCCTTCGCATGTCGTCGAAATCATTTCTCCATCGCAATTTCATGTGATACTTTTTGAGAATAATCGTTACATGCGTATTTTTGAACTATCCGTCTAAATATATAAATAATAACTTCGAAGACAGCATTTTATTTATTCTGTAATAATCCTTTAAAATAAGGATGACGTAAATATTTATGTAACAACATTAAAATTACTATTGCTAAATAATATTAGTCACATTATTTTTCTTTATTGTAAAAGTGTTTATTCTGTAAGAAACATTTTCAATTTTACCTCTCACACAGAGAGCTTCAATGCCTTTAAATAAGCAGCAACTTAACTAGTTACTAAACTAGTAAGCAAACTAATTTTTAATTTCCTAAATTCATCTTCATAGTTCGAGTTCTCTACGTGTATAATATAGGTATTCGACATTGAGCAATTAAATTTTTGAAGAAATATTTTCCTGAAATAATGATTGTGAATGTATCAAAATTGCTCCCCTTTTATTGGAGTATTTGGTATTTTAACTTTAATCTATTGCCCAAATAATCGCTTTAAGATAACCACGCACATACAACATAAATATCTATGTATACAGTATGTTATGGGCATCTATTGTCAACCAAAAAGAGCCCGCCTTCCGCTGAAGTCAGCGTGTACGCCGTCCAATCTGATAGAAAATACGAAGCGGTATAATGGGTAGAATAAACTAACTTGCTTATAAAATATCTGCCTATGGTGCTGTGCTCTTTAACTTGAGCGAAATTTCATTTTATGTATGAAAAAAATATAATGATTCTATTCTAACCATAAGAAATAAATAAAAATTTCTTAAAAAAGCAATAAAATAAGTTTTCTTTAGAATCATTAACTAAAAATTGATTCTTTTTATGTAAGTAAAAATCCGTAATCCAATAAATTTATCCAAATAAGGAGAACCTTAAACTGCGTTCGTTTATTTGTTCTGGATTTTGAGAGGTGCAGATCTAGGAACGTTAAGGGTGAATTAGTGTATTTTATATTCGAGCGGTTGTAGAACCATTTTTGTTCTTATCATAACTTTAATAACTTATTCAAGCTCTGATGGTGCTATAACACTGACCAAAACACCAAAAGGCGAATGAAAGTATATTAAATATGAATATTGTATGCATTATTTTTTACTTTCTTTATAATTGTACAAAAAGTGAGGTTATAACCGGCTTTATTACTGTATAAATGTGCAAGTTCCTTAATTCAACATGTTGGCACTCTGATGGCATCAAGTCCAACCAAAAGGTTCCTAAATTACACATGTTTTGTGATATGACGTAATAATAATTCATCCACCAAGTTACTAAATTCATCTTGAACGTCATCAAAATTTTCTGATGTTCCATCCATTACATCTGCTTCAATAGTGGATGAACCTGATTGATAGCTGTAGAGGTTATGTACACATTGATTTAAATGATAGAGCAACAACACTAGAAGATGGACTAAAATTAAAAATTAATGGTTTTTTTACACAGTTGGAGTAATAGCTGCAGACAACAAACAATTTTCCATGTTCACGCGATACTTCAATAATTGGCATATAGGTTAGGTTAAACATGCAACCATCCAACAAAGCGTTTCTAAATTCAGATTCCATCTGTAGCCATCAGAGTTGTATTAACAACCACCATAAATTAACGTTGATCCGTTGATGACGAAACAGATGCCATCAATTGTTGAATTAAGTAACTTGCCCAATCCTATATCTCAGTGTTCATGGAGCGTCGTGCAGTGTGTTCCATTCACTCCAATCCTAATTTTTCGATCGATTAAAAAAGAAATTTATTTGCTCCGTTTGTAATAAACCAACGCCAAAACACGAATAGTTCTCGTAGAACGAATAGATGAACGCAGGTTTTAATATTGTTCCAACACCGTTATTACGCTAGTAAATGTTCAAACCGATCACAGAATTCAAATGAGCAGTAACCTAGTCTATCCTAAAAATCTTTCCTAACATTCCAGAGTACAACAGCACAAATTAAAATATCTCGCTCTTCATTTGGTGGCATTATGGTCCTTTTATACTTGTACAAATAGAGATAACCATGATTGAGAAAATTATTAATTAAAGGCACTGTTTCTCTTGAATTTCCACATTCAAATTTAATGTCAAAGAAAACTAGTATATCTCTAATTGAATGATCACGATGATAACTGATTTTGTTCGAGTAAAAGAATAGCCATGACGAAAAACAAAATAACTAATTACCTATTTACCTATTACCTATTTCAGCTAACAAAACTACCAAATTTAGGGCCGGTTTTACAATGACACTATAACCACTGGAATAACTTATACAACTAACTTATTCTACGATTAAAGTGATACTAGGTTTATCCTGTGTTTGTAAAACCGGCCCTAAATGTCGAGAACTATCTCCGATCGCATTGACCCTATCACTGCTGCATATTTGATGAAACTGCGATCCACTGCGATCACGCTGCGATAGAACGACTCTGACTCAAAGTCTCTGAATCGCATATACATCCCTCGCCCTTCCGCTAACATTACCGAAGTACATAGGCTTGACAATGCATGGCACTAACAAACTGTATATTAAAAATATTCTGTAAGACAGTGGATTCTAAAGTGCGGGTCGCGACATAGGAAAAGGAGGGCTGGAAAAGTTTGAGAAGCGCTGGCCTAAGGCAAAGCTGTAGTAAAACCAGCATACATTCAAATATCTTTTAACAAAGTATTAGATATAAAACAATGTTACGTCTAAATGAATGGTTGCCATAACTGATGATATACAATTACGTTACTAAAAGTATAGAAAAGAACTTTGAACAAACGTTCAAAGCAAATTTTGTTACAGTATATTGTCAAAGTTAGTTAGTTACAGCATGTTAACAAACATTTCACTCCTTCAATAAGTTTGCAACGTAATTTTATTTAAGAAAACTTAAAGAAGTTGAAACCATATTCCTAGGGTACAATTCCTGCAAGTACTAAATTGTTAGGATGAAGTTGAGTAATACCTATGCATATTCTATTACACAATTTGTTCCCACGTCACGTATACCAGATGCACTCTATATGTAAGATGAAGTATTTATTCCGTTTACATGTACATTTGCCATTTGTCAAACGTACACAGAACCAGGCAACCTAATGCTCGGACTCTGTAACTGTTATATCTTAAATGTATTACTAACGAAATACATATATACCTTTAATTTAATCAATAAAAATATATCTTAGAGTTCATTTCTTGGCATTAGAAGAATTGAGATAATTAAAAAATAATTGTTTACAGACTCGTCCTTTCGTTAAATATCATTTCGTCAACATCCGCCATAAAAGTGTTTGATAAACATCTAGTTAAACTTACAAGAGTAATTTTTTGAGATTGTTATAATCATCACATTGATTAGTCAAACCTAAAGATGTGCGAGCTCTACAACATTTCCTCGTCCATTTTATTTCCTCTTCTTTTAAAAGTTTCCTTTGGTGTGTTCATACTTTTCCTAAACTGATATGAAATTAATTTTGCATTAATTGTAATTCATTAAATCAACAGTGAATCGATTTTTTAACGAAAAATACGTAAAGGTGCTTTATCAATAATAACAATATTAATGTTTATAGCACATGCGGCAAACGGTGTACCATGTTGTAAAAAAATACTTGCTTAACTCTTACGAAACGTTTGACCGATGATTTATCAAACATCTCCATATTAACAAATTTCTTGGGTTAAAACCTCTACTGTAGTATCAATTTCTTTTATAATTTGTAGCTAGAATACTGATTGAATTGCCATAAATATTTTATTGGCTAGAAATTTTGATAAAAATTGCACTTTTTATTTGGTATAAGCATAGATATGTATATATTACAACACCATTGTTTGTGTCTTTTTTACACTAATTTAAAATTTCTCCTCAACAGAGTCTGCACGACCTCGAAAGAAAACGTTCCAGCTTAGCGTCGGACATAATCAATGCTGTGCGAAATGGAGGCCACGTGGACACAGATGGAAAATTTGTTGGTACTGACGGTCATGCAATAGTAGATATGAAAGAAGAAACATATACTGTTAGCACTGAAGACTTGAAGAAAGCTCAAAACGAAGCTATATTTAAAAGAATTCCAGAAGGTGCTCAAGGATCAAGTATTCTGGTTGGTAACGTTGACTTTCTGGAACAACCAACAATGGCCTTTGTACGCTTAGCGCAAGGAGTTACCATTCCGTTCTTATTTGAAGTAAATATACCCGTCAGATTTTTCTTTGTTTTGTTGGGACCGCCAACGATGACGCTGGACTATCACGAAATCGGTAGATCAATTTCCACGTTGATGGCGAATCCACAGTTCCACAGCCTTGCATATACTGCTGACAATAGGAAAGTTTTATTGTCTGCTATCAACGAATTTCTTGACGACAGTATTGTTTTGCCACCTGGAGATTGGGAGCACAAGGAGTTACTACCCATCGATGAGCTGAAAGCCAAAAGTAACGCTATAAGAAAAAGAAAAGAATCTGCGTTGAAGAAAATGAAAGAAGGTGAATTTGAATCAGCAAAACCTCTACTGGAGAAACTCGCGGCTGGCGGAGATGACGAACCACCATTCGGGCATCCATTAGTTCGTACCAAACGGCCTTTCGGTGGCCTAATCAATGATATCAGAAGACGATATCCCCGCTTCAAAAGTGATTTCACCGATGCTTTCAATAGCCCCACTGTTGCAGCATCGTTGTTCATGTATTTCGCGGCTTTATCCACAGCCATTACATTCGGCGGATTGTGCGGAGATAAAACTGAAAATTTAATAGGAGTTTCTGAAACGCTCATATCTGGCGCCATCGGCGGTGTGATATTTCATTTACTTTCGGGTCAACCCCTACTTATCACCGGTACCACAGGCCCTTTATTACTATTTGAAGGCAGTCTATTACAATTTTGTAAAGCGAACGGTATTGAATACTTAACCATGAGGGTATACATCGGTTTTTGGATAGCAATAATCGCTCTAACCGTCGCATGTTTTGAAGGGAGTGTCCTCGTTAAAGTATTCACGCGATTTACGGAGGATATTTATTCAGCTTTGATTTCATTAATTTACATAATAGAGAGTATTCAAAAGCTAGTAATTGCGTTTCAACAGCATCCTTTACTCACTCTAGAAGAGTATTGCAACATATCGCAATCAGCTACTTGCCCAAATTCTTCAGTAGCAGCTATATTTAACGAAACGCTACTAACAACACCATTGGATTGCAAAGATGATATACCCTTTGCCAATCATCCTAATACCGCCCTTATGTGCGTTATTCTAGCGTTGGGTACATTTACAATGGCGTACTACCTACGTATCTTTAGGAATGGAAAATTCTTGGGGAGAACTGTAAGTTTGTCATAAATTGCATCGGAGTTTATTTTAATTCAAACATCAATCGGTTGTTTTAGGCGAGAAGAGCTCTTGGTGATTTTGGTGTACCTATTTCAATTGTTATTATGTCAGGAGTAGATGTTCTTGCGTCACAAACCATGACGGACAAACTGATTGTACCGGATGGAATAGAACCTACGAGGCCTGATGTCAGAGGATGGTTCATCAATCCTGCAGGAGATAAGCAACCGTTCCCGGTGTGGATGATGTTTGCGTCTTGCGTACCAGCTATGCTTGTTTACATCTTAATATTTATGGAAACTCACATATGCGAGTAAGCAGAAGTAACTTAAGCATATATGCTAAATAATATTAAGCGATAGAACTTATTTTTTAAACTTCAATTTCATTTAGATTCCTATACAATCGGAGAAAAATGATGTACATGAAGGCAATTGTTTTTTTTTATTTATAAAGAAGGAAAATCATGATACTTCAATTTTATTTACATAGTCCTTCATACAGGACTACCTATACGGGATCCATGTAAAAACGACAAAATTTTAAGAACAGTGGAGAATAATAAAATAAAAATCTTTTTTATAGTGCAGCTCACGTATTAAAGGAAGTATTGCTCTTATGGATCATATCCATCCTATTTTATTTTATTTGTATTTATATAAGGCTATCCTTTTCTATAACGGGGATTGTTGCCATATATTATTTGGTGACTGTTGGAATTATTCACTGTTCCTGTCATTTGCCAATTTCGTTTCATCATTCTGTGGAACTCGTATTCTCCCAGTTTTTCTTGTCTTCTATTACGTATTTATTTTCGAACAAGCAGTTTTTCTACAAACTGTTACCACCAGGGAGTAAAATAATTGATTTGTGTTATGTGTATTTTGATATTTCCCTGTGTTTTTTTTAAGGTTAGGTATGCCTGCGGTATAATGAACGACAATATTCTATCAACATTCGTATGAGAACATGACTGAATATAACCCATAATTACAAATCTACCGACGATAAGTTCACAGATTGACATTTATGAGTTGGCAACATGAAATTTACTATAGTGTTCAGAGCGACAACATAACGAAAATTAATTACTTAAATAGATTTGGCAACATGGTGTACGATCTCCATAAGAGCAATACTTCCTTTAAAATTTGAACTGAACTATAATACCTTTTCTTCCAAATGTGTCTTACTTTAGAGTTAAATAGTGTTAAAGACTTTTATTCAAGCTCCTTGATTTATGTTAATAAGAATGCACATGTGTTAATACGGCTGCATAATTAACTTATTTCTAGGCCGATTGAAAGAAATTGTATTACATATTGCTGTACCCATGCTGTACCGCCTAACCTTTCAAAGACAAGATGACGCTTCATATCACTTGTGATAGGTCGGTCACACAAACCGAAAATAAAATTTAATTAAATATACTAAAATATGAACATTTATGAAATGTTTGATAGTGTAGGACTTTAGAGGTAGCTTCAAAAGAGGGAGTTCATAAAGAAATACAGACTCAAAAAATGTTTTTGCTATATTTATTATCATTTCTAAATTTTGCCGTGGACACCGTTGATGTATTTAATTTTCTCAGATATATATTACTTAATGGTATCTCTGAAACATGTTTTCTCTTAGTATGCGTCTACGTATTTTATAAGAACACATTTACAATAGTTGAAACATTTTAATCATTCATATAACTATAGCTTGTCATCAGTGCTCAGTATATCTTTGGTTTAAGGTAAAAACTTGGAACTCCTTCACCAGATCACCAGTGGAACAATACTGATGTATCAGTGTGCTGTGTTATTTCCTTAGACCAGGGGTTCCCAAAGTGCGGCCCGCGGGCCAAATGCGGCCCGCAAACCCTGTGAATTCGGCCCGCGATATCGAGACGATATATTATATTTTTATTAAAAAATAAATAAGTAAATAGTAAAATAAATAATAAATATTACAAATGAGGTGTAATAAAATATTTTAATATTTTTTAAAAAATTCTTACAGAACTTTAATCATAAGCGTTTGTATTAATAAAATATTGTTTAGTTTATATTTAAAAAATCGTGGTTATGGTTTTGATTTTATGCCGTTTTTTTTTTTTTGGCTCGCCAAAAAAATCGGTAGTATTAAATTGGCCCGCCTAAGAAAAACTTTGGGAACCCCTGCCTTAGACCATATATTTCACTGGTATGCGTCTTTCACTCTGTTGAATTATGTTCGCTGGATTTGTCACTTCTTTGTGATGTATGCAGTTGTATTTGGAGTGATTCAAATACGTGTTTCCGTATTGATCGTTTATTAAAGTCTGGACTATTTTATTTCATTACAATTGTTATGTATTTTTCTACTAGTAATTCGGGGAACACTCGCTTCTGAGAAGTACAAAATAACGAGTACTTTCTTTTATCGTGCCGGCATCGGTAACAACAAACACCCCGAACAATAGATCTGATATATCGTATACCAGCACGATCCATGGACAAACAAAAAAAACACGATACACCGTATGCTAGCGAGATAAAGTAGTAATGTTTATCTGGTAACGAATAAACCACAGACAAACATGATTATTATTAGAATATACAGTTCGAACGGCACTACTATAGCAAATGTATCGCGAACACACTCATTGAGGTAGTAAGGGTATTCTTTTGTTTTAGTTCTACTGTTTCAAGCCACCGTTTCCAATTATTTTATAATGGAAATATCGTCCGCTAGTAGCAATTTCCCTTATTCGCAATTCTTTTAATTTGGAGATATACTGATGGTATATCCCACAACTGTGGTTCTATTAATTTTAACGCACACATTTTGCCTATTACATCCAATACCCTTGCCCCGAAATGAGTGAAAGACTCCAGATACGTATTTCAGCAGCTAAGTTGCCATCCTCAGTAGAACCTCGAAAGGATAAAAGTGTTAAACGTAGTATCATTGATTAACCTAAGATTCTCCTCTGGCGTGCCGTGACCTGTTTGGACATATGCTGGGCAACACTAGATTTTTCAGGTTTGCCATATCTAAAGTGAGCAATGTGCTCTTTAAAACGTGTTACAATTGGTGGCCTTGTTTGCCCAATATATTTTAAATTACATTCTTTACAATCTATGTATTTCATAAATTCCTGATTTCTGATGTACCTACCTCAATTGAATCTTCGGCATTTCCTTAAAGGTTTTTTAAAGAATTATTTGTTTTCAAATTCTATTTCAAAATTTTAGATAGATTCCTATTTGATTTTTGAAATGATAGTCCACATAATTGACTGCCATCATAATTTGAAGCATCAGAGTTGTACAAGTTTTAACCAACAATTTTTCTTTATGTTTCTCTTATATCCTTTTGAAACCCATTGTATTCAGCGACTTGTATGATTTGTCTGTCCTTTGTCCGTGGAAAACTTAACAAGCAATAAACAAAAGAAAATTAAAGCTAGCTGAAAGCAATGATTTGAATCTATTATAAATCCGTTCAGATTGGTTTACTTTCGGGAAAACGTCGGTTCCTAGTCTATTCTTATTTATACCTATTCTCATTACTTCTAATTACTAGGGTATCTAAAAATGTAAGTTTATTATTATTCTCATTTTCTAATGTAATATTGAGGGTTTTGAATTTTGAATTAAGTTCATCAACGAGTATCAAATATGGTGAAATATCATCTACATGTCTGATACAAACACTCGGGAAATATTTTGAACTCTTTTGAAATTCAACATCAAAATTACGCATAAATAAATTGGCGATGAATGGAGATAAACTATTACCAATTTCTGTTTCATGCCGCTGTTCGTAGAGCTTGCTTTTTTATCTGGAAATAGCTCTGCAACATGCACAGTTTGGTTAACTTAGTGTATTTAGCAGTTTTTCTACTATCCAATTTACTAACAGATATTCAAATATTTCAGGGATTCTGAAAACAGAAGAAAATAATGAACTAACATGAAATGAAACTGAACTCACTATCTTTTAATCTGACTTTTGATTTTGTTTACAAACTCTAGTGAATTTTCTACTGAAAAACTTGGTGGTTTGACGGGTACGGTTTTAAATTCATTTAGTAACCATTTTGACATCAAGTAAGGCGTTGAGTTAATACAATAGGTCTCAACAAGTTGTTTGGTTTGTAAATTATGGGCAAACAGTATATTCTAGGTATTACTAGATTAGACGCAATCTATGTTTAAGGACTGAAGTTGCTAATTCCGGACATTTACAAAAAATGTGCAGAATTGGTAACCTCAGCTTTTAAATGAATCTTTCACTCGTTGAGGCGATAAGGATATTTTTACATTAGTTATATTATTTCCACTTTTAGCAGAATTATAAAATTCTATTCGTTCTAACTTGCCACTATTTGGATCTATCGCATCATTATGGTGAATAGTGAACAAAAGTAATACATTCCTATTGCCCTTGGAAACAGAATTTGTTTGACAATTATTTACAAATATACAATTGCTGCCAAGCTATCATATTTACTTCGCTCTAAGCGTGTAGCTTTGTTGGCAAAGCCAAGAACGCAAGGTTCCTGCGTCAGGAATACTCTAGGACCTGCTTCTAATTCGCTTTCTGATACATCCTGTTATTGTAATTAAGCGTTTCAACGTTATCCAATTCTCCATCGTCCCCGGCACCATCATACCCCTGTAACATAGGGATCTATATTTTCCACGAAGCGCTAAAGCATAGCTTGTTCCTGCGCATACGCCATAATTCTATAAAATAAATTTGAATGAAAAGATATAATGTGCAACTTTGTATGGAAGTATATTTCATTGACGAATGTGATAAGGTCAGCCTATGACACCGAAAGTATGTATAAATTCACACGTACTGCACTCTTGCACTTGCAACGCGAAACTATAATATAAATTGGTAGGCGTTTGCAAGATACAGAAACCCTCGTCCATTCAACATTTCAGATAACCGAAATATAAACATAAAGAAATCTCGTCAATCCCTGATACCGTAACTTGTGATGCATTTCCGTGGTTTCTCAAAATTTGTGAAAATTTGACAAAACTACAACTAGAGTACGACTTAAGTATGCAACTTCATTAACATGGGTTCTTAATATAATAAATCAAGCGGTTAAACGATGAACTTTAACATCAATTAATTCCAAAGTAAGACATTTTTGGAGAAAAAGTGTTGAGAAAAGGTCGCCATTTTATTATTCTGTACCATACCTAAAAGTTTGTCGGTGTACAGTTAAGGAAATATGTATCGAGAAAGTTCTCTAACGCATAGGCAACACAAATTACAACGAACGTAAGGGAATTTTCTCCCGCAATAGCAATCATATTGTATAAGGAACGTGTATATAATTACATACCTACATATACATATAAATTGCTACGCTATTTTCACTACTTACTTTTTTGTTATATTGGCAAAATTATATTCTTACAACGCATTTAGGCTTATATGTATTTTGGATTGAACTTTCGTCCAAATTAAATATATTACTTTCGAGCAGCAATACCATATGATGTTTATCGAAAGTAATCTTATAAAGAAATAGCAATCTTATTTTTACCTACAATTGTCAGTGTCAGAATGCCGGACATACCGAGCCTCTTAGATCAAAAACTATTGAAAAACAGTCCGTCACCGTCCAAGAACTTGGTATGCGCATTGCTGTTTGACAGACAAAAATTCAAATCATGCACCATTCCATAGGGCTATACTACTTGCTGATTTCATAATGATATATTTATGTATTTACCTTTGCCTAGTATTTTTTCCATTTTTATTTCAAATAAAAATTCGATTTAATTCTATTATGTGAACAAGGTGAACAGAGAAGAATACTTCTATTTCATTTGTTGCTTCAAATTTCAATATATCAATGCCCAATATATGTTACTTTCGATAAACATCATATTGCTGCTCGAAAGTAATATATTTAATTTGGACGAAAGTTCAATCCAAAATACATATAAGCCTAAATGCGTTGTAAGAATATAATTTTGCCAATATAACAAAAAAGTAAGTAGTGAAAATAGCGTAGCAATTTATATGTATATGTAGGTATGTAATTATATATACGTTCCTTATACAATATGATTACTATTGTGAGAATCCCTACTTTCGTTGTAATTTGTGTTGCCTATGCGCTAGAAAACTTACTCGATACATATTTCCTTAACTGTACCTATGTCATATAGATTGCCATACGGATCTTGTATGCCAATTTATATGACATAGGTACATTTGAAAAATACATCTTCTTTAGTGAAGCATAAACGTAAGGAGAAATTAAAATTAATTTTAATTTGTAGTTAAAAGAATGGGATATTTTTATCAAAATGTCCCAGAAATACGATTTGTGTATATTCCTGTGTATCTACATATCCATAATTTTCTTCAAATGCTTAGAAAATAATCTGTTGTTGGTTTATTTCTTTAAACTATCCCTCTATACCTCTTGAAGTACAAGAAAGTTGACTGATGTCTAGAGCGCACAAACTCGTGCATTACGTACCCTGGATTGTATTTTATCCAACGGTTCCTTATTCACTGTCTTAAATTAAGCCGTCAGCATACAAATAAAATCTAACACAAACCCGCTTTTCCATCTCTAACCACATTTTTTTATGTACTTGTGTGATTATAGAAATTTGCGCGGACATTCCCACCGCTACATGTTCATTATGAATCTATATTCAATTTATGTATACAGTGAGCACGTAAAGGTTGGAATAAATTCATTTAAAATTCAGGTGTTTTTTTTTTTTCACCAAGAAACACTCGGACCCGTGGATTTTTGATTTTAGTTGCCATTTTTCTGACGACGACCACGACAGACTACTTGAATTTTGCGAGATACTCATGAATTTGTGCAATAACGATCCACAGTTTTCAAAGCGATTTATATTTTCGGAAGAGGCAACGTTTTGTCTCGATGAAGGTGTAAATAAGCAAAACTGTCGGTATTGGGATACTGAAAATCCCCGCTGGATAATGGAATGTCATACCCAATATCCTCAAAAAGTTAATGTTTGGGCCGGCATTGTTGAAAACAAGATATTCGTGGCCCTTTTTCTTTGATGGGAACTTAAACGGCGACAGATATTTAGAATTTTTAGAAGATGACCAGTACCATGTCTTGCCACTTTATACCTTCGTCACCTGAATTTTAAATGAATTTACTCCAACCTTTACGTGCTCACTGTATATGAGGTGGGGTTCTCAATTCATTTATACCCTGGTTATAAAAGGTCAAACATTAAGAGTTAGGAACTAAGTAATCGTACAAAAATCTATATCATTGGCATTATATACGGCATGAATACAAATTTCTTTTCCGCACCATAATTTAATCAACATTTGGATTCAGTTTTAAAGATAGTTGTTCCTCTCTTTCAGATTAATAGTCGGTAAACCAGAAAAAAAATTGGTGAAAGGCGGCGGTTTCCATTTGGACATCGTTGTACTGTGTATTACCAACATTGGAAACGGCTTTTTCGGATGTCCATGGCTGTGCGCTGCCACCGTCCGTTCGATTGCTCACGTAGCTTCTGTGACAATGATGTCCCGTACCCATGCTCCTGGTGAGAAGCCACATATCATTGAAGTCAAAGAACAGAGGGTCTCAGGTCTGGTTGTATCCATACTGATGGGGTTGTCTGTGTTGATGACGCCGCTACTGCGACTAATACCAATGCCAGTATTATTTGGAGTGTTCTTGTACATGGGTATTGCTTCTACTAGCGGTGTTCATTTATTCGAAAGAGCAAAGTTGTTCTTCATGCCTGTCAAACATCATCCTTCTGTACCGTACGTGCGCAAGGTAAGTTTATTATGTTTCACATTTTATTTAAGTTCTGCCAAAATTTAGTTGGAAACTACATTGCTTTAACTCAAATGGTTTGATAACGCATAACCAAATAGTTGCCATGTATAAGTTGCGTTTTAATGTTTAATAAGATTTTTTTAAATAAGTTATTCATCAATCTTATTTTAAATTTTCATGACAAATATTTATTATCGAAAAACCAGAATCCGCATAGATGCTTAGTAATGGAACAATAGCGGTCGAATAAAGTATTATGGGTTGCCTGCAATCAGGCGACTCTTTCCTAAGAAGCGTTAGTGCGCCATACAGCTGAATCTATTGATTTTTTACTTGCAAATACTTCACCAAAAAATTTAAATATACATATTTATAATGTTTGTATTTAACATGCCTAAATAAAATTGCAGTAAATCACTAGAGAAATATGATTATCAAAGACGGGCTATACCAGAAAGAAATGCATTAAAATAGCGAGTTAAAGCAACATTTTACGCAGTAGGCCGTATTTTTAAATTGGTAGAGAATCTTTATATCAAGAAAATGATCGGTCAACATTATAATTTGTCCTGGGCACAAAGTAATGCTATGTTTAGGTTCTGGTAATACTGGATTTGTCTGTAATATATTATACCTCACTTCATTTCTTATAGCCAGGGACTATTCATATTTGGGGATAAAATGTGAATGGAAACACAAAATTATTTTTATTATGCACAAACCGTATTTTAATTTACCTTAATGATTATTTCTTTTTGAATATTGCAAATTAATTTGGGGTTAAGATATTGACCTCTCTCTGCGAAAACGACCAAACGTGGAAGTACGACTGAACCGTGCTTACGAAAATGCCGCGACATTTAAAAGTTAGATATGTTTGGATTGTCTTTAATCTCATCAGCCTGATACGTCTACTAATAATGGAGCGTATTTACATCTTGCATTTAGTTTAATAATGCCGTGATTACATTTTTAATTCGGCTTTTAATCATTTCTGAGAATAAGATTTTTCGCTAACAGTATTAACAGTAAAATTATAATAAAAAAATTAGTTACGGCATTGTTGAATTAAACATTAGGAGGAAATATTGACTAATATGTTTAATTAGCAGAAACCACAGGCATATACAAAAAAGAAAAGTAGAAGTTGCAAAATAAAAACAAATTCTAAAAACAAAATAAGAAACATATAAGTAATTATAAATATAATAAAAATTTAAACAATAAATGAACATAAGCTCTGAAAGCACAAACCTCTAAATTGGAATCTAAAAAATGTTATAGACCTCCCACGTGGCAAAATTCAAATTTAGTACCTATTAAGGTAATACAAAATTCTAGGTAATTTCATGCTTTAATGTTGAAGTTACTAAAAATAATGGCGGCAAATTTGAATTTTGCCGTGTGGGCTGAGACTCAGTAGGATAAAGTTCACTTTTCTTAATTCCAACCTCACTTAATATGCCTTCAATTTACAAGACTTGTGAATCTTAGGCATGTCTATTAAATACGCAAATAAAAATCTAAGAAATTTATTTAAAAATCAAAATGTATCACTTACGTTTAGAGGAGCACAAAGGACGGCGCATTCCACAACCCGCGATAGTATGTGTTAGGATACTATCGCAGGTTGTGGTATGCTATCGGAGCCTACCGGGAAAAGCAACAAATCATCATATATTAAAAGCAATCGGAAATTTACTTGAAATAGTATCACATTTAGAAATGTTGGAGGTTAGCCATCCAACAGAAATGAAAATTAGAAATAATTTTTAACATTGCGTTTTTTATCAGCAATATGGCCAACATTAATTCAATTACTTAAGTTGAATTTCTTGTATATCAATTGTTGGTGATTCTGCTTCGGCGGGGAATGGAGAAGGGGACACTGGTCTTGCGGCTATATTCGTTTGTTGCCAAGCTCGCCCATACCTTTTCATACCCATGGTACTTATTGTCATGTGCCAAAGTGACAGATATATTCTAACCCAAAAAAGATTGTGCCAACAACGCCAAACAACAAATAGGTACCAACTATGCGAATCATAGGTTCTTTGTTTACTTAGGTTCTTTGTTTACATTCACTGATGTATGTGCTAAGATAGCGGCGGCTGATGATGACGTGGGCAGTTGCAATGATAGTAGTGCTTCGTGTGTCTTCGTATAGCTTCCGTGCTGTTAGAGAGACAGCACGATGCCGCACGAATTAGTACTATGTACTATCATAGCTACTGCCAACCCAAAACGACAGCACCAACTGCCGCTGAACTAGGCAACCATTGAACCAAACCGTTAACTGGTCAAAATTGCAATTCTAATTAATTTAAATAGAACATTAAATTTGGAAGTTACTAAAATGCAAAATTACATAAAAATATAGAGTTTACTTAGTTATCGAAATTGTATGTAAATGTTTGTGTTCCACCCTCTTCTTAATTTTCTTTCCCAATTATCTTCTATTTCCCTGGCCCAAAATCCCGTTATCTTATTATTCCTTCGTTCCGATAACTTCTGTTGAAAAAGCAATTTGTATTGCGGATTGAATTTTTTACATTATTTCTCTCTTCCCTCAAAATTTCAAGCGACGCCGACGGTTTAATGACTGAACAACCACTTTTTTTCTCAATTTTGTAAGCACACCTCCATATAGTATGAAGACCTAGGCCCGGCCATATTACTATTTTGTCCTGATATCTTGACTTATTAATTTTCGATATTTCTCGAAACTCTTCTGTTGTGTGTTTGTGTTACATTAATAAAGTGTATTTAAATTAAACTAAATAATGTTAAATTGTGATATATCTTCCGCTGTGATTTGAATTAACACTAGAATAACTGCACTAAAGTCGTAAACATTTAATCCGTCCACAGAAATTATGATGTTATCTTTTAATCAAGCGGCAGTAATTAAAGTGACAGTTACATTTGTGATGCGTTTAACATACGTATCTGCATATGCAGGATAACTCATACGTTAAAACACTGAAAAACGTAAACAGCTATTTGTAAATGAAAACCGAAATTTAAACGAAAATTTGCAGTTAATCTAGTTAAGCTAATTTATATTTAATGAAAGTTCCGATAAATGTTGTACTTTACAATCCTGCTCTTAGAACGCCACTATCAAACATTACTTAAAGTAAGTTTGATAGTGGCGTTCTAAGAGCAGGATTGTTCTCGGAGTGCTACGCTTGACATTATATTTTTCCTTTGTGGTTTTCTGCTGAGGATAGCAACTTAGTTGCCGAAATGCGTATTCAGAGTTCTTTACTTAACAAGGTGGTAAGGGGTATTTTTTAACTTAAATTGATTGGAATAAGTTAATCTTTGTTTCGTCTGTAAATAACACCCTATTCCAGAAACTTAACTTATTTTCATGTTTTCAAGAGAATTCCAATCTTTTAGTTCTGTTTATGTTACTGGTATGTGGTTTACGTCTAGCGCTGCGCCCATTGTATCCAGATTTTCGCAACACCCAACGGATGCATTTAGCATGTACAGTTTTTCCCAGCTCTAATTCCATACTTTGTGCTACTTTTACTGCACTATTTTGTTTAATTAAGTTTAAAACATACCTTTTTCTCTCGGAGAAAATAAGTTTGGACGACTACTAGGCGACCTATTTTCTATTGTACTTGTATTATTATAATTGCGTATCACTGTTTGCACAGATGATCGAGGTCTATCAATAACTTCTGCTAATGATTTGCTTTCATTTCTCAATGTAACTATTAATTGCTTTATACAAATCGAGATTTCCATTCTTCGTTCCATTTTAATAGTTAGGAAAATATTATTCAACTAAAAATATTTTGCACAGTATGCTACTTTTATAAATATCGGGTCTTTCCCTATTTTACAAAGATTATTATATTGCTGGCTTTCATCTGTATGTAGGTTTCTGAGGTTTCATGATTTTTTTTTTGCTGGTTTATAAACTATTCTACTTGAAACGTTTAAGCTTAGATATTATTAGTTTTACGTTATAATAATTATATTACAACTGTTCCTATACTTGAAATCCTTCATTTAAACAGTTCATTGAGATGTATACTGGTGTATGTAGACTTTCGTGAGCAACTGTATGTATTTTTAATTCTGTCCAAGAAAATTTAGCCAATTTTATTCCAGAGAATTTGTTAATTTATTCAGTTATTTATTCAGACGAACAGAAAATTATGAAAAATAAAATATATAATGAAAAGGAAAAAGAAAATGTTAACAATAGCATGATGTTTTCAAAATATTGTCGTACTTGTTAGCGATAACGAAATTCCTGCGCAACGCTTTTTACAACAGCAATTCTTTACATTACAATATTACTGTATTATTATCTACACGATATTTTGTATGGATATTAGATTAGAATAGAAAAAAACAATGAAATATTTACCAAGCCACCGTAACTTGTGTGAAAATTTCTTACCATTAGAATATTTCCTAAATCATTTTTGGGTAATTATTCCTAGAAGCGTTGTCCACCAGTATCTGTTTGAAAATATAAAGTATTTATCATTATGTGCACACATTCAATAAAAATTTTCTCACTCAGTGTCTATTGTGCGAATGCCCTATAATTAGTATCTTCACATATCGAACTCCTCTGTTATAACTCGAAATTTATTTTGATGGCGGGCAATTTTCATATTTTCCACGTTTGTCTGTAAATCCAAAAAAATCTCCACATGGAATTTTTCATTTGCATACAGCTGTAAAGTTCAAAGGCAAAACGCAATATGTTATAAAAAATAAAAAATGATCGTTCATCTGAAATTTGTTTATATTTGATTTTCTCTTGCTACAACCTGGTAAAAACGAATTCGCTATTTAAATTTTTTCAAGTCACTTATTGTTGTAAATGTGAGCTCTTATATAAAATCTTTGACAAAGTTTATTTAACACATCAAGGTAATTATTTTATATTTATGGGCTAGAATATGTATTCTACATACATACGAGTATATGGCATAATAGTCTATTTACTTAATCTTCATTTACCCAGTTGAATACTGCTTTCCACAATCCTAAATATTACAAAATTTTTAAATCCTGAAATATTGTAAAATAGACACAAATCACATTTCCATATATGGAATTTTTCTTCGTCTTGTTTGTTTGTTTCGTAATGCAGAGATTTAATACTACCGCCTTGTGGCCTATTGGTATCACTCGACATTAGATGGTTTGTGTAAATGTTAATTGTGTGTGTGTGAAGTGTATGGCTTGCTACTGCCTGTCCTCGCCGTACCCTTCAACCACCATTGCTGCAATCAACTTTATAAAAATTGATTGCCACAGCGGAGATTCGATCCATCAACATCCGCTACAGATGCCTAGCGCCCTTACCACTGCGCCATCCCGGCAGATGATACACGTAGGTACTTTCGAATGTGTTTGTAACAATTTCGGAAAAGCCTGATTCGCCTTTATATACGGATAATTTTCAGGAAATATGTATTTTGTTCGTACTAACAAACAATAAAACAAAAGGATACATTTGATTAATCAAAGTATCATTGGCAATTAACCAAAGAAATATCTTTTTTTATCTGTTGACATTATTTATATAAATGTCGCTGCAAAGTATATTTATAGCTTTATTTAGTCCTAATAGAGCGTAAAGGAATGTCTACTATTCGACAACGTGTGAATTTTCATCAACTAACCGAGTTTGAGCGTCGCAGGATTGCAGGCAGGTAGCTCGGCTTGTAGCTCTTAGGGATCGTTTCTCGTCAACAGAGAAAATTGATGGTGATAGATGAAGGGATTTAACTAATCAACAAATCTTCATACGATCTGCATATCGAAGAAATCTTGTGGACTGACATCGTACCGACCATTTTTTTATTTACCAACTTTATTTAACTCCACACCATAAAATTGCACGGCTATAGTGGTGTAACGAAAGGTTGCGGAACTGAGTCATCTTCAGTGACAAATCTCGATTTTGTTTATGGGCTCATGATGATCGTAAAATGGTCTGAAGATGTCCCGAAAAAAGAAAATACTTGCAGTTTTCTCTGCAGCGGTTAACCGAGAATTTGGTGTTAGGAGTTATCTGCCATGGAAGTAGATCTCCTCTAGTAGTCATTGAAGGAACATTAAATGCGATTCGTCACGTCAATAATGTTCTTGAACCAGTCTTAACACCATATTTTCAACACCTGGTAATTCCAATGTTTCATCAGCACAATGCGCGGCTAATATCGCCAGGATTACTATGGAGTTTCCGGATAATGCTAATGTTGATCGCATACCATGGTCTCATTCGCCGGACCTGACACCAACAGAACACGTGTGGAATGTGGTAGGGCGGAGGATCAATAATTTACAACTAACCCCAAGTAATGTAGATATTCTTCAACACTAGATTTTAAAAGCTTAAGATATCATACCACAGGATTCCTTAATTTCAAGTATGTCTAATATACTAGCTGAATGCGTAAGAAACAGCAGGATCGAGACGCATTATATAGTGGTATTTCTATGAATTGCTACCACCATATCTCGTTGAACGATGAAAACAGTGTTTCTTAATACGAATAAAATAAATATTTTCTGTAAATTTCATTAAAATATACGAACGTTTACTGGGTGGATTGTTAAGGGAAATCTTAAATTTGTTACTCCAATATTTTCCATTTTTTTCCTCTGTAGCATATGCTATTTAATAAGCACTTATACAAGAAATTAATTCACATATACGTTAAACTTTATACGTTTTTTTATCATTTATGTTTTGTGCTATTCAATATCGTCAGTGAGCTATACAAGCTCTCGTAAATATAGGAAATCGAATCGTAATATGTAACCTATTATAATGAAATATAACCACTGGGTCAAGTAGCTAATCATGTCTGAACTTTTGATGAATTTTAATAGCTTAAAATGAGGAATACCATATCAGTGTTTCAAAATTAAAACCGACAAGAAAACTGAAAAGAATAAGCATATAAACCAAACGTTACTTATTGATATGATATTAGATAACTTTAACCCATTTTTCAATTTATTTTTGATGGAATTTTAATGGAATCTATCTAATTAAAAAAGATAGAAAAGAAGAAATACGAGGTGTGTAAATTAAGTAATGAGATTGACAACGTAGCGTTTGATATGGCAACACGGGAAGCACGGGACATGAAGGGTTGACAAGTGGACGTTGTAATACGCGTTCAGTGCAAGTTTGAACTCGATCAAGTCATTTGGTTGTATGTTGTCGTTTTTTTCCGTGAACCCGGTTTTCGTAGTGCGTTCTACAAATGAAAGACATTCATTTCGAGCAACGGTGTGCTATCAGATTTTTCTTCAGACTTGGGCAAAGTGTAACAGAAACTTTTGCAAAACTTCAGCAGGCCCATGGAGACAGTGTTTTGTCAAGAACCCAGGTTTTTCGGTGGTTTAAGACATTTTCCGAAGGAAGAGATGAGCCACGCAGAGGAAGGCCTTCAACTGCAAAAACCACAATGGCAATGTCGACAAAATCCGCGATCTTGTGCGTTCAGATCGTCGGTTGACGGTCAGAATGATCGGGAAACAGTTGAATTTTTCTCACACCACCGTTCATCAAATTTTGACCAATGAGTTGGGAATTAGAAAGATCTGCTCGTAAATGGTTCCAAAAACCCTTTCGCATGAACAAGAGGACATCAGAAGAAACGTGCCTTGACTTCTGGAATCGATTGAAAATAATGAGAATTTTTTAGAACGTGTCATTACTGGTGCTGAGAGATGGATGTTCGAGTATGACCCGGAAGCAAAACATCAGAGCATGGAATGGCACACCTCAGGCTCTCCAAAGCCCAAGAAAGCATGAATGAGCAAATCAAAGATCAAGAGCATGCTGATGTTTCTCTGATAGCCAGGGAAGTGTTCACAAAGAGTTCGTACCTCAAGGCCAGACAGTTAATCAACATTTTTTCCAAGACTCCGAAAAAGGGTCATGCGTGTGAGACCAAACATCTAGAACGCTTGGGTCTTGCATCATAACAATGCGCCCCGTCACACAGCAATTTCCATAAACGGTTTTCTGGCTAGTAAAAATATTTCTGTGGCCCTTTGGCCTTCTTATTCACCTGACTTGAGTCCTTGTGACTTTTTCCTCTTCCCAAGATTGAAAGTTCATCTGAAGGGACATGATTTTGGCACACTCGAAACCATTCAAACGGCTGTAAACGACCAGGTAAAGGCGATTCCCATATTCGAGTTCCAGCACTGCTATTAGGAGTGGAAGAACCGTCTCCAACGCTGTGTGGCTTCCCAAGGGAGTTATTTTGAGAGAGACAACGTTCAATTGTAATTATATTCAAATAAAAATATTTAAAAATATCAGTCTCATTACTTAATTTACAAACTTCGTCTTTCAATTATAGTTCTAATTTATTTATATTGCACATAGTATAAACGAATTAAGGAATACAATTGTTTTATTTTATTGATCTACATTACACAATCTATCTACTTATGTATGTACAACAAATTGACACACCTACAATAATATTTATGTCAGAGGAAAGGAATGTAGAGAAATTTTCTTGGGGGAGCAGTATCTTCTTAACTTCCGACCGCATCCTTTTCCCTTTCAGGCACACAACCAACACTAAACTAACATTAAACTAAGATGCGATAGTAGATACACAGTCAGTCCAAAAAGTATTCTACTCTCTTTCGCTTTGTCTTTTTACTTAAATATAAGTAGAAGTATTTCTCATGTAAGTGTAGGTAATCTCCTTAGGAGCAATTAAAATACAAAGAGAGTCATTTGAAACACTTTATTTGAACGTTAAAGTATTTAAGCGATATTAGCGACAGAAATTACGTCAATAAAGTCTCCATACAGTTTAAGAAAATGCTCTTCAGCAGCATCAATAATACGGTACTTCACAAGATGTGTGTTGCATATCCGGTGACACGAATGAATCATCCTCGCCTACAAACTCCAGTCAGCGGTTTCCGTAGTAGCAGTGAAATGAGTGACAAGAATTACGAAATACCAATTTCTCTTAAAAAAAGTTATGGTAGCCTTATGGAAAGATAAAGAATCCTTTAGAGATATTGGTAAAATGATTGGCAAATCAGTACGTAATAAATCACTACAAATCCATCGGTTCTAATAAAGTGCGGCCACGTTTTGGTTGCCTCTAGAAAATTAGCTACGCGGAAAACGTTTGGTATCGTGAAAAAAATTTAAACAAATCCTAAAGTAAGTGCTCCAAGACTTGCAGAAGAAATCAAGGAAAAGTTTTCAAAAAAAGTTTGCCCTGAAACTGTGAAAAACTGCTTGCATCGAGCAGGTTATGACGATGGCGTCGCCAGAAGAAAGGCTTTAGTCTCAGAGAAAAGAAAGGAAAACGTTTGAAATTTGCCCAAGAACATGTTAAGAAAACCAGTGAGTTTTGGGAAGGCGTTATTTTTAGTGACGAAACAAAAATTAACCTGTTCGGGTCAAATGGCTCGGATAAAGTTTGGAGAAACAAAATACACCTTTCAATATTGAAAATGTTTGTCCTACAGTGGAGTTTGCAGAAAGTAATATTTTATTTTGGGAGTGGTATGTCAGCCAATGGAGTAAGCCTTTTTGACCATATTATCGGCGGATCCGATAGAATACCTGTGCGAAGAGTAAAAATATCGCGTTAAAAAAACATCAAGTTACAAGTAAAGAAGAACTGAAAAATCGAATAAGAGCAGAGTGGGAAAATATTCCGCCAGAAATTACGAAAAAGCTTGTATTAAGTCTTCCAAAACGGCTTAGGACTATCATTAGAGCAGATGGCAGTTGTACAAAATATTAGTGTTTAGAAACTTACAATTTATCTAAATACATAAGAATGTATATGTTAGCCTATGGAGACTTTCTTGACCTGATTTTTGTGGTTAATATTGTTTAATTACTTTCATATTCCAAGAAAGTGTCCCAAATGACTTTATTTTAATTACTCCTAAGGAGATTAGATACACTTACATGACGAATACTTCACTAATAAATGAAAAAGATTGTTGTAAAAAGAGTAGTGTATGGAGCCTTTTTGGACTGATTGTATGTGTATGCATGTCTATACAATTATTATCCTCATAAATAGAATAAATCTTCAATGTTTATGTATCTATTTCTCCCATTTACGACAAAAATAAGAAATTTCTTATAACAGATACTGCAACTCTATAGTATCGTTTATGTAGTGTTGATAATTGGTGGTTAATTACCGTGATGTACATGTAATGTTATGGTAATAGATATACATATGTATGTGTGTATACTAGTTTCACTCACTTGTTAAATTAGTTTTTCCGGTCTTTAGCCAAACATTAAACTTACCCAAGCGTATATCCATAGAAAAGAGGTGTAATTAGAATTAATTGATTCCTAGATTTTGTTGTTTAGATTTTAAACTATCTATCTAATATAGCAAAGTACACAATTATTCATACTACAAGTAAGATCACTTCATTTTCGAGTAAATACTATTGGATAATTTATTATTATTGCTGAGAAGTTATTAGAAACTAGTCTTGTAACGCTAATAACTCCACTATGTGGCTGACAAGGCTGACATTGAATTACTTTATTTCTTTATTAGCCAAATATTTTCAACACTGATCGTGTCTTCATGAGGGCTTGACTAAAATAAAAGAACAATACATAGCAATCGATCATTGAAATTAATTAAATGATGAGAGAGAAAAAAAAACAAACACAATGTTTAATTATAAAATCCTTACGTTAACTGAGCCGGGGAACATAATTCAGCTCGTAAGTTCAAAGAGCAATAATGTAAAATAGTTTTAAATACATGTTAAAAAACTTTTAAAAGATAAGAGATCGTACAATAGTAAAAAACACACGGAGAAATACATTAGGCGAAACAGATACGT
>JARFOC010000649.1:288282-313373 GCA_031763485.1 Osmoderma eremita
CGTAGCTGCTACAAACTGCTATCGGTGGATAGCAGCTACAAAATAGCAGCTTCGCTCGTAGCAACCCATCACTACTAGAAATAAACAATACAAAATACAAATAAATACAACATTACTAAATTGACGGTTAGTTTTCGCGAATTCTTTCTAGCTACGAAACCAATTACAAGCGGCCTAAATAAATTTGAATATCTTAAATAATTCTTGAATTTTGAATATTGTTTTTCTCTTAGAACTAGTTCCTATTATGCAAAATAAGCTAAGGGATTCACGCCAAACATAAAATAAAAGTCAATTCAACTTCAAATGCTTCTCTTTAACCATTTTAGCCTACAAGATAAGCATTTATGTTCGGTAAACTGAAATAGGAACTTGTACAAAAGCACAAAAAAAATTAATGTTTTAGTTACGTTAGTTTTAAGAAATCTACTATTTACTTGCGGTCATTTTTGAAATCCATTTTTTAAATATGGAATTTTTTAGACAAATCCATTCATTCAAATTCAAGGAATTTTGCTACTAGCAAAAATATGTTATGGTAAAGTTTTCAGAGAAAAAAAGATTTTCGGTTTTTTTATTCAAATAGATTTTATTTGGGCCCGCATGTTTTTTTGTTTTTATTTTCAATACTTAATTTCTACTTAATTTATGGATTTTCACTGAATGCTTGGGGAACTAGAATTATTTTTAACACTAGTGTATATCCTTGAAAACTATAAATATAAATACGTATGTATATAAATGGGATGTATCAAAGAATAGCAAGAAAAGAAGAGGCGCAAATTATGCTTAATAGAAGTAAAAATAAATAAATTAATAACAAATAAAAACATTGCGGTAAATATCCTGTGATTGAATAATTAATTTCAATTACAGTACGTTAATTGTACATCTTGGTTTAGACACACTTTAAAATTTTAGATTGTTAAATCACTCTATAGATTGTATTATTGGGAGTGTTAGAATATTATGTATTATTCTATTTTAAACATAGTAAAATAATTAAAAGTAGGGTCAATAGGAGTAAATTTAGATTTTCAGAAAGGAAACTAAAATAAATTAAGTAAATGTGAGCGCTGTGGGAATCTATAAACAATTACCGACCTTAATCAATAATTTCATGTTACCGGTACAAAATTGTCACTAACGCACAAAAGAAATCTCAGAATGAAAATAGAGTCCCATGCTAAGCATCCTTTTTATAAAAAAATAGTATCATTAGTTACTTGATAAAATTTAAATAGACGCAATTTTGTTAACAGTAAACATCGCATACAAGTAATGCTTTATTATATACATTATATACAGTCGTGGACAAAAAAATAGTGTTAACTATTTTTTAGCACATTGTGTTATTATATTATATATTATTAAATACAAGAGACATCTATTGGTATTTTCGATAAATACATTTCCCGAGTAATGTGAGTGAAACGCCTTTATAAGGTATGCAGTTGCAGTGCAGCCGACCATAAAAATAGTTGTGGTTGTTGGACGCAGAAAAAGTACATCATTAACGAACAATGATCTTTTGTAACGGAAAATCTATAACGTAATAACCATTTGGATCTTATTGCTACGGAAAACAATATTACATTATTAGAACTAAGAGATCAAATAGGCAGAAAACAACATTGTACCGAAAATGAGAGAAATATAATAAGTCAATTACGAAAAGGAAAAACGAACAAAGAAATTTCAAAACTCGTAAAACGTTCAGAGAATATGATAACGAATACATTAAAACCGCAAAAAAATACTGAAAATAAAGGCAGCCCTAGAAAAACTACTTCAGAAATGGATCGTTATAGTAAGACTGGTGAAACGAGACCCATTTACAACATCAGTAAATATTTTAAATGAGATTAATATGAATATCAGTTCACGTACAATTAGACGACGATTACAAAACAATAACTTGCATGAGAGATCTATCAGAATAGTTCCTTTCTTAAGCAAGAAAAATATTAGACAACGAATTGAGTTTTCGAAAAAGTTGGATGTGGTACAGAAACATGGAGAAACATACTTTGGAGTGATGAATCTAAGTTTAATCTGTAAAGAATTTGATTCCAAATACACAAATAAAACAGTTAAACATGGAGGAGGCAGTATTATGATGTGGGCATGTGTTTCGAAAAACATGCTCACACCATGCCAAGATCTTGACATGGTGTAGGTCCGATACATTTGATTGAAGGAACTATGACCAAGGATCGTCACGTAATGTATCCGTATGCAGACGATAATATGTCCATAATTTGGCGATTTCAACAAGACAATGACCCTAAGCATACTTCCAAATGTGTTAAGGAATGGTTTGAGGAAAATGATGTGAATGTTAAGGTGGCTAGCACAGGCACCCGATTTAAGCCCTATAGAAAACTTTTGGAAGTATGTAAAGGATTCATTGTCGGGTAAAAACATTTAAAACAAAACAGAATTGTGGGAAGCTGTCAAGAAAAGTTGGTATGCTATTCCGACAGAAAAATGTGCACATTTAGTGAACTCAATGCCCAGAAAATGCGTAGCAGTCCTCAAGACTAATGCCTGTGCTACAAAATATTTTTAAAAAAGTATAGGTATAGCTTCCTGTAACAATATTAATTTTCCATTTTGTTTATTATTTCTTTATTTACACATATTATTATGTCCAAGTTAAAATTGTATTAGTTGTCTTTTTCGCCACAACTTAATAAAAAATGTGTAGTTTTCAAACAATGAATTATTTTATGTCAATTATACCATGGTATCAAATCTCATACAACACAAATATTTAATAAATTATCCAATATATAAACAAATTTATACATTATTCTCGATACTGGTATTTTTTGTCAACCACTATATATATCCACTAATTAATTACCATATAGTAATTAAGGAAAGAAAACAGAAGGACTGGTTTGAATAAAATATATTGAGCACTCAACCAACTGGGCTATGCTGGGTAAATACATCCCACAATATGTAAAAAAACATTTAGATAAGTAAGATAAGTGTCAAAAACGATACAAACATATTAAAATGGTTATTAAAGAAATTGAACTAATTATAATGCACCTACTTATACCTAAAATATCATCATAGGATCCTTTCTTCAGATTAAATGTATTGTAATTATTCATTTTGCGAAAGTACACTTAAAGTACGATATATGTATGTATCTGAAGAGATTGACGAGATATTCGACGTCCTGTAAATATACCACCCATGTCCATTCACATCTACTCCTTCAAACACGTATATACTTGTTGAGTCTAAGTATATAGCTAGTGTAAACTCTCTAAACCCTAAAGTAAATCGATAGAACCGCGCATCTAAAACTGGCAACAATTTCATTTCTCCCAAAGGCGACGCGATGGGGAAAGTCTGTATTCTAGTAGAACACTTACATACATACATATGTATGTATTAATGGGCATAAAGTATTCATTCATTGCATTTCATATTAACTATACAATCTGTTCTTTTATACTGGAGTTCTTTTTACGACGAAACAAAGATAACAAGTTCAAATGCAGGAATAATATTAACAGTGTTAGTAAACCTGATCGGCCTTGGCGACTTTTTTTTGTTGAATCACCTTCTGCTCTCTGTCGTATGGAAACATGTTCAGTAGACACTACACAGTACTTAATTTTATTGTGAAGAGATCTGGAATATTTTCCCTTGGCTAAAATTGCATTCGTAAAAATTTCATACTTATACGTAT
The DNA here is from genome assembly GCA_031763485.1 of Osmoderma eremita. Lineage (NCBI taxonomy): Eukaryota > Metazoa > Arthropoda > Insecta > Coleoptera > Scarabaeidae > Osmoderma > Osmoderma eremita. The sequence goes on from JARFOC010000649.1 coordinate 291,998, forward strand.
CTTTAGTTAATTTTAATTATATACAATGTTCATTAATGTAGTAGACAACAATTTTAAAAACCAGTTTTGTGTATAGAGTGAGTAATAGTAACTTTAGGGTCCTTCGTTTTCCTTGGAAATATTTAATCTAAATGTACACATAGATAATGTATTCATATTTGTAACTTTCCACAAATAAATGTATCATGACATTCTTCCAGAAAAATTTAATCGCAAAGTTTGCCACAATGAATAATTTAAAATCATTATTTATCTGTACTACTCCATTTTATTAACGGCAAAGAAGCATAGGTAAATTTTTTTTTGGGACAACACCAAAAAATGTTCTATTGGATAATTATATTTTTCCATTGCAAATTATACGAATATAAGATTAGATCATGACGCCATTTCGTAATTAAGTATTTAAAAAAGTGTTTATATAGAATTATTAGGTGCATATGTATTTTAGACAGAAACATAATAAATTTATACATACTTATATTATTTATTACTACAAATGATATAGGTACTACTAAACATCTCAAATATTGCAAACCAATGTTACTAAACTTTTCAACTACATTATATGCATATTCAAGGAAAGATTTTGTTGCATGAAAAACAATAGTGTTTGCTCAATGTATGCGGCTGGTATTGTTCTTTGTTTGACTTTCTTTATCGCAGTGTATTTATCTTTCTAGAGAGAATATACATATGTAACTTGTCAACATCCAGTGCGTTAACAATTACTAATATTACATTGTCTTTAGATTTAAATGAAGAATTACCTACATATATACTATTCTTCATTCTTTCTATAATTTGTAGTCCCAAATTTCAATTTTACACGTTTTGGTTAAAATTTTATACCCATGGAGAGGATGTTTACCATAATATACCTCAGACCAGTAAATGTGCCATTTAACGTATGAATAACTTCAGTAACTCATGAAAAATACTTATTGTATGAATAATATGTAATTACAAGGTAACTACGAAAACAAATATAATGGGAGCAAAATTTTTCAAGCACCTATTCAAAAATACAATACCAAAATAAAAGTGGTTCAACTGTACATTCACTTCTCCAAACAGTTCATCCTCTATGCATCTCTGTGGCCTACGTAAATCCGAAGAAGTTCTCCAAAAGTTTAAGTAAAATACTTGATTAAGTTTTTATATTTCATTTATTTTTGAAAATACATTCTGTTTACTATACACATAAATGTATTAATACTGAATTAAAGTTATGATAATACAGTACACACAAACATCATTTCTGTTATGTTGGGCATATTTTAAATTTTAATTAATTTAATACTGGTATAATACCCTACGATCAAATGATTTATAATTGGAGTAGGCTTTGTGTTCTGCCACAAAGTTTATCACACTGCTTAATTACTAATATCATTGTATCACTAACTGACAAATAATAATTTTAGGTTATGTTGCTTTGTTAAAAGTGCATGATTTTGATGAATGTTTTAATAATAAAACAACTAATTTCAATGAAAACGAATTGGTTTTTAAAATAACTTTCAGTAAGAATGTTTGTGTCCTAAATTGAACATTTTAGATTCTTACAAATTTGACCGTTATTATAATTTGATGTGACACTTCATTGACAGTTATAAAAATATGTTACCAAGTTGTAATATTCATAGCCTACTTTAATTATGAATTGAATTGACCAGCCAATAATATTGGGAAAAATTATTGCAATTACAGTACATAATAACACTTCTGAGATTGCGTATAACGAATCATCCTACCGTTAAATAAGGGATAAGGCGTGTCGGCGAAGACATGAAATAACACAATACAAACATAAATTTGCGTTGACATATATCTATATATAAATACAATCTGTTCTCCCACATCTATAGCGTAACAACAATGATGTAATGATTAGTGTTTAATGTCCTTCAAATGCAGACTTACATTTCATTCGTACGATATAAGTTAAGTACGAAACATAAAAGGAATTGAACTGTACGTTTGCTTGCATTATATCTTCATGAATTAATAAAGCATCTATTTGTGTTAATAAAACTTTCCGATTTAGGACTATGAAATTGAAATAAATCTTTTGATAATTTATGATTTCTAGCCGTCATTTAACTGAATGCTAAATCTAAAATATCATTTTAAGAATCCCACCAGAGGTTTATTATATACATAACAGAGTTCATCGATCCCAACTTACACCACATGTCACAAGTACCAGACTTCTTTACATATACAATTAACGATTGAAAAGTGCTATAAGATATAAAATATTTAGATGTACTATGATTATATAGGTTAAAATAAAAGAGTTCGTATATTCCAAAGGATTTATTTGCACAATGTGACATACATATAATAGAAAATAAAAATGATGGCACAATGCATCAAAGCAAAAGTATCATGCCAGACATGATTTCACTTATTTTATTTATAAATAATTTTATATTTGTATATATTCTTTCTTATTATAATCTCTAGCATACTGTTCTGCAATCTAGTCACGTATAAAATATTACATATGGGCAAGTAGATAATAAAAATTTAATACACATATATATAACCTATATATTTATAATTGGCAGTTAAAATTAATTCTTTAATAATTTAGGCTAACTTGAGTAAACATCCTTTTACAATCTATATTTTTTGCTCTCACTATTTGAAATTATCAGATTTCAACCATGTATTCTTACTTACAGCACTTAAAAAGTAACCATCTTCTCTAGCACTTCCTGCTGGGTAAAACCAATAAAGAATGAGGGAACACCTAGAACAATCCTTTCTTCTTTTTCTCCTTCTTGCCATCAACAGTTTCCCTACTGCCTTCCAATGACCTTCGTCTTAATTCCTCCACAGTAACTTGATTTTCCCTCTCCCATTCTTCCTTTTCAGCTTCGAATTGCTTCCGTTTTTCCTCAAGCTCCCTTGCCTGCTGTTCCAAACTTTTCTTTGTTGCTTCATGTCTTCTTGTTAGCTCTGCTTCACTATCTTTCAATTTTTGTTTCTTTTCTCGAACTTTCATTTCAAATACTTGCTCCATTTCTGCTTCCATTTTCTTCATTTTTACATCATGTTCCCTTTTCTCTTCATCCATTTGGGCCAGCGGATTTTTATTAGATATTCTTGTCGGTTTACCATCAACACCCAAACCAGCCAATTTTCGGCACCTATAGTTTTCATAGTGGACATTATTTGTGACATCCTTAAGATCCTGTAAATGAGTGCGTATCACCATATTTCTTAATGCTATGAAGTCACAATGTTCGAGATTTTCAACTTCTGCAATACCCCAGGGATACTTACGACCTCTGATCTTCTTACCATCACTTTCTATAACTACATTTGAACCTACAACTGCAAATGGCACCCTTTCTTTTAACGATTTGTTCAGTTTATGCTCTTCATCATCTTCTAACATATCAGGGAATTCATAAATCTTGATTTTATTTTGAGCAATCTCATTTAAAATTTGTTTTTTAAATAAGTTGCACTCATCTGGTGTAAGTGTATCTGCTTTAGCAATAACAGGTATAATATTTACCTTATCACAAAGCCTTTTCATAAACTCTATGTCAAGTGATTTTAATCCATGACCTGATGGTTGTATGAAGTACAAACAACAGTGGACTCTTTGATCGGGAATTTGCTTTCTTGTTACTCTAGCCTCTGCATTTAAATAATCTTCATATTTACTTTCTATGTATTCGATGACTGGAACCCAGCAATTGCTGTTGTCAACGGCATCTCCAAAACCGGGTGTATCTACCATTGTTAGTAACAAATTAACCCCGTTTTCTTTGAGAAGTACTTTAGTAGTTTCAACAGCTACTGTTTTTTTAAGTCTTTGTGTTGGCCCAGGATAATCAGTGGAATTATATATTTCAGTCAGAAACATGGAATTTATAAGTGTAGATTTACCTAAACCGGACTCACCGACTACCATTAAAGTAAATTCAAATCCTTTCTTAACTGCTTTTCTATACACCTGGTTGGGTAGATTAGCGAAGCCTACATAACCATCTAATTCCCTTAATTTAGGCCTTTCCTTCACTGCTATTTCCGGAACAACCGTAGTTACTTCTTTGCCATCATCTTTCATTGTTTCTGGACTTATTTTTGTTGGAGGTTCTGGTGGTTTATCTTGGGAAGGAACTTTATTTAATCGATTCGAGTCTGGCTTCATTGTGGCCTCTGTTGCATTTGTAGTAAAAAACATCTCCCGTTTACTCTGTAGAGAAGATGTCGAATCACTGCCGTTGGTTTGAGTAACACTTCCATTGGAATTATTTGCAGAATCCATAAATTTCTGCCTCATTGCTAATCTATCGAGACTAGATAATCTATATGAGCCTCCAACACTGTCTTTATCACGATCTCTTGTTAACCCACTCCCTGCATTAAAACTAGAAGTGTATTTAGGTAATGTTGGTGGTGGTGTAGGTTTGTTTTCAGTATTTCGATTTAATAAACCGCTACTTGAAGTATACATATAACTACTTGGTATAATATTTGGACGTGATTTTATTGTTGCAGTAGCTTGTGTTGTTGGTACTGCTGTAGCGTTCACATTATTGGCACTCATTATTAATGTATTGTTTATAACTTAACGGTTCACAGACACATTTTTAGCAGCGTTACTAGTTTTTAAAAACGTGACAACTAAAATAACGATCAAGGATGAGTAATGAACTGGTCAGCCACGCCCGTGGCGTCTTTTTCCATCCACATGTAATTCACTAAATATCTGAGCACATATCGTTCTACCGCACTACTTAAATTTTCGTTTTATTAATTGTAACATAATGTTTTATAATCAATAAACATAGACTATTTACATATGCGCACACAAACTATTACCGTACAGCACGCAAGCCGTTTGTCACAACTGGTGCTTGAATACCCCGGGACCAGATGGCGATCGTTGTCTTCTCCCGCCGCTACTCCGCACTGTGATAAAACGGGGCAAAGTGGAGCATCGCGATTGGTTTATTCGTTGCCGGTGGGGCGGTATCCAATCGCCCTGCGTATTATTGAACATGTGCAAAATTGTTCCCCATTCGGAACTAGTGATTTTTGACATATTTTAAACGTCTCGGTTTAAATTTGAGCGTAAGAATAACTCAATTGATAAAGTCATAATTCTCTTTTATCGATAAATGATACATTTTCAAATTTAATTTCTTACTAAAAGTTATTTACTTCATAATATCTTAATACGTGATTAATCTCTAACAGATATATTGAATAAACTTGTAACGTCACTGATAAGATAAACTATCACCATGTTATGTACCAAAATAGAAACGTTTTATTATATTTATATAATACGGCGTACATGTTCAATCTTTAAAACCTGCGCAAGTTACGTATGGTTGTTTTATTTGGAGTAAAAGCAAATAATCGAGGGCGTAAGCAAATGCACCCCTATTGAGTCCCTAGTTTACAAATTAGGGTGGTACAATGCTCTGCATGGTTGAGTTTCCATTAACATGAGAATTCAAGAGTTCAAAGTGGTTAACATAATTTATATGAAAACGAAGGCTTCTACGGCCATTCTACGGCTTAATTCATATACTTACCCATTAGCAAATAACTAAATTTCCTAAAAAAGTTTAATTTCAAATTCTATATTAATACCTGTTTTATGACGTTGTTCCATGACGTAATTTAAAAAAATAGATAATCACATTCACTACGAATAAGTCAATTCAATTAAATGTTGTTGGCGATGCTTCTTTAGTTTGTAATATGTATTTATCTTAAATTATAAACCTAGTCTATGATTTATATCAAGCACTAACTTTAATTATGCGAATTACATACCTTACGCGGCATTGAGCAGATTTTTGGAGCAATGCCAAATTTATGTATTCACATCTACCTAATGCATTTGATAATCAGAAAATGAATACAGAAAATTAAGAGCCACATTAAACAAATCTATTTGTGAAAGATAGTATTTAAATATATTTTTAAACTACACTCTAACAAAATATATTCACACATTATTTAACCAAATAAAATTATAATCAAGAATCCCTTTATCATTAATTAACAGTCAATTTTTAATTTCAATGGATATAGGCATTATAAATCGCAGCCTCATGGATTCTTAAGGAGCTTCTGGTAGAATATTTTATTTTCAGCCTTCTTTATAAGGTTCACCACAGTGCACGGAGAGTGTACAAATATTTATTGTTATTCTTAATTGTTAATTGACTAATTTCTTTTCAGGTCAGAACATGGAAGATGCACATTTTCACGTGCGCTCAGATATTTTGTTTGAGTGTATTATGGCTTGTAAAATCAACAAGGGTGTCGTTAGCATTTCCATTCTTTCTGCTGTTGATTATCCCGTTGCGTGCGCAAATGAAGAGAATCTTTACTCCTGCGGAATTACGTGCGGTAAGAATTCTATTGTTCTTTCTATAAATCATGTCTTTTACATAATATTCTACATGCAGGAAATGTTTCTCCATAAACAAGTTCTATACTTTTTCGACAACAATTCAATAATAAACGTGGACATAAGGTTAAAGTAACTGTCATACATAACGATTTTCAAATTATTCATAAATAATAAATTTTAAGGATTTTTTTAAAATTTCGTAATTAAAGATAAGTCAAGCACTTTATAGCTTAGGAATTTTAGCCCCTCGTTTTATAACTGTGATAGTTTTGTCAGCAATAAAGAAGATATAAAAATACAGTGAAATGAGTCGTTTTTTATATAAGGAATTTGACTCATTCCCTACGAACACATAATTACGATTCATTCTAAATTTAGTTTGAAAGTTTTACGTGTTAGGTGATTTCTGCCAGAAATACTACCACGTTTACAAATACTTTAGAGCTGCTGCATAGACATTAAAGACAAACTGACGAAAGAAAGTTTCAATCTTTTTAACAGATGTGTAGCACAATATTTCAACTTGGCCTAAAATTTAACGACGTTTATTCTACGATGTCATTCACTTCATTTGTAAGATTTATTTTCTTTTCCTTCAAAAAGCTGGTGTATCTAATATCTATTCTACAGATACAAATATAACTTGGACAAGAAAAAATGGCAAATCTCTTGAAAAAAATAACAGTTTCACTTTGTGATTACAGTTTACTCTAGTTTATAGTAGGTACTTATTGTTATTACTATTTCGTATGAAGTTTTGAAGATTTCGGGAATGATGAAGTTGTAATGATTCGTACAATAGACGAGTTTCGTGAAATGCCTCTATACTTTATGAGCTCCTTATTTTCAGAAACGAGTTTCATAAAAAAATATTTGCCATATTTTAGAACTAGGCGAGTGATATAACTGTATGTAATAATAATATAAAGACATGCAATTTCCTGCCTCAACTATTGCTGTAAATATAACATTTCATTGTCTGCCATATTTTAATAACCCCACTTTAACTTTGAGGAAACGTAACAATTTTAATTGGCGTAACCGTTACAAATACGTGTTACAAAGAACCACCATGATCCTGGTATCATGATTACAATGCATTCCAAATGCTTCTGATATGCCTTCTGCCTGTAAACGTCATGAAAATACAGCTATCTTATTTATATGTTTTATTGCAGTTGGATGGCGATCAAGCAGCACAAGAGGACGACGACGAACCCGATTTCTATGCGGAGGCTCCACTTCCGGGTTAAAGAAATTCCTTTTTCAGAAGCTAACATTACTTCCTCACGTCGCAAAAACACTTCCTAGTAGTTTAATTTTCGGATGTGGCGCTCTTGCAGTTTGTGTTAATTAATTAATGTTCACTAGCCCTAGCAATAGTCGACTTAAAGTTCTGAATTTTTGCAAAAAAAATCTGCATCATTTGCGTACGTGAGTAGAATTTAGCTGAGTACTTTGTATGAGTTTTTTTTTCTTTTGGTGCAGTTATTTAAAAAATAAAACTGCTTGTTTAAAGATCTTTTTTCTCAGCTATGCTTTGATAAGGTTAATTTCATGTTTACGTGTAGTAAAAAATACTTATGTTCTTTTAAGTGTAGTATAAATAGCAGTATTATTTAAATTATGTACTTACATACGTATTTTACTTCTTTAACGACTAGTTTATAATTTCAATCAAATCGTATGAATATTTTTGGAAGTAGTTAGTTTGGAAAGGGCTCAATATGTTAAGTAAAAAGTTAAAGCAATAGTTAGCTATATACAATTGGCATGAATTAACAATGTTGTTTGGAAATCCTGTCATTACTTTTTATATACTCATCTGCTACATGTAGCGACTTCTATTACGTTATTGTGTAGAAATAAAATGGTGTCCTCGAAGTAAGAAAATACATAGTACCATAATTCCATAGGTATAGAAATAGTGATAGTGACGTACTTAGTTCATACACACAAAATAAGCTCTAAACGTTGAACGATATATATTATAGATGCATACAATAAATTCGCAAACAATTTCCGACATGGTATGTGCAATATCGAAGTATCGTCTCTTTTGCTTGGCTACTTTAAAAGCAGTACCGTAAGCTGTAAGTTTGTTTCAATATCCGTTGTTTGCGCAGCATTTATCGCAGCTAAGTAAAAGGGATGCTCATCTCTATTGTACCGTATAGCAAGTTTACTCATTAATCATAGAGTGCGTTCCGTTTTTATTGACAGTACTATTGGCGTACCTATTGAAATGTGATATTGCATTCCAGTACGCTGGCAAATGATTAATCACGTCATTAATTACTTACTATTTTTTCTATATATTTTGGGTATAACTGCTGCTGAAAGTATACATCTCAAAATAGTGTAAAGTTAGCACAATACGCCATATTTACTTAATGAGGTTATGTTTAGCCTGATACAGATAGAAATACACCGCTGCAATTATTTATTAGCTTACCTTTTTGATTGTGATACAACGCGAAGTACGAAAATGGATGAAAAGAAAATAAGGTTTTAGATTCATCTGCATGGATCCGCAAATCCACATTATTCTTTATAAACTTATATACGACATTCAATAAGAAATAAAACGTGTTGCACTGCATACTATAAATTTATTACTATATTATTTAATAAAACAAAACTGAAAACACAAGAAAAAATACACAAACAACATAACAAAACTTGGTGATACTGGTGTTTAGTCCTCATATTTTAAACGGATGCTCGCGCATGTGTAGAAGGTGCCCAAAAAGAACGTTGCCCAAAAGTAACGTTGTCAGAGGTATATTATTACTGGTTCTCAGAAGTTAGCGCCGTTAGCGGTATAATGAATTAGATACATTTGAATGTTGAATGAATGATATTCATTGTAATTCTATCGATTGTCCGACAGGCACTGACAATTGCTCTTAAACCGTTAAAATTAGGAGATTGATAATCATTATTTTATTTTCAAATTTTATAATCCATATATAACTACTAAAATTGTTTTTAAATTTAAATTAATTCCGCCAAATGGGTTTACAAGTATTAAGCGAAATCTGACAACGCTGCCCACCATTGCGCTGCGAATTACATTCCCGCGAACCACTGGAAATGGCGGTACCAAACCGCAGTATTACCCAAAAATTTGATGTTTCTGAATTTTGATTTATTGAAACCTTTACCAGCTGACGAGCGATTATTGCTACTTTTCATTCTATTTACAATAGTGCTGAAAACTGTTCTTTTTTGTGAAACGGTGATTTGGTGCTACAGCAGCAGTGCTGATACTCAGCTACAGCAAAAACGGAACGCACCGATAGTAGAATTAAGTGAGTTTAAAATACGTAGTTGCAAATACCGATCAAAATATTTTGTTGTTAAAATTTTCAAAATGGATCGGTTTCTAAGTAGATATAGATGTGGATAGATACTTAACCGTAAATAGCGTGGCCGGTGAAGTACATACATGTGTGCATACACATATCAATACCTTTGTTGGTCAAGTTATTTGCGGTAGGCTATAATAACATACCCTGTGACAGCCGCTGTACCTGTTTGAATAGTTTATGAAATAAAAACCCCAATGATGGCAGTGGTGCCACCATCCCCAAACTTTTTGACCACTTTTTGAGCGTGCGAATTGCATGCAAATTAATTATTTCTTATAAGAGCATTATTTTCAATCAGTTTAATATCATCAGTATTTACATTACAGTGTTTCAAATCTACATCATACAGTAAGTACCTACAGTACACAATACAATGTAAATCAAAAGATATTTATTGTAAACTAAATACATAGTAGTTCTAACTGTGATTTACTGAAATGTCCATTCTATTTCTTTATTAAAGTATATTACATAACCAAATGATATTTTTAAATAGAAACACACTTAACGAAACTTAAAAACACTCCACAGGGTATAAATTTTATGCGTTGTGGAGTGTTTTAGGTTTTGTTAAATGTGAGTGTCGTCGCAGTTTCTAAGAAGAGTCAACAAACATAACTAGGAATGAATTAAACATAAAAATATAACCCCTTACCATAAACTACATTAAAAAATTTGAACATGGGAAAATAAGTGAACAATCCTTTGTATTCAAGGTAAGTTATGCAATAAAATATTTTTGTTATTTATATTCATAACACATTCAACATATTTCACACATACAAAATCCAAACTATAGAGAAGTACATAGCTTAAACTTTCATGCGCATTCAAGTAGAGCTATAGAAAAAGTAATTTGAGTAATTTGACATACATCTTTATAAGAAATTTGTATTCTATGTTGCAACTAATATCTGGAACGTGATAGTAAATAGGGGACTATGTATATACAACCGTCTTCACTACCATCATTACCAGAGCTGAGTTCCTTTATTCAAATCCTGTTACTCCATATACTCTTCGAGTGCTTATTGCGTTCGTTTATTGAATTTGGAGTGAATAGAGTTAATTTTTGAGAGTTCGTTTATAATGGAGTAGCGTAAGCAGAGCAAACTCCACGCACTCCGCAGTGCACGTAGAGTGATCTTTGTTGAAAAGATGCCACCAGAGGGCGTTTATGAGATAATTTTTGAAATAAAACATAACTGTCAATTAATTCACTTGAGTTGATGTCAGTTGTTACTTTCGAGTTGTTATCAAAATTCATAGACACCGGTATTACGGTATTACCCTGTCCTACACCATAGATAATATGAGTAGGGATAGTGAACTCTACCCCTTCCCGCCAAAACTAGAAACTGGTATTCAGTCGCTTATGGCGCTGTGGATTATTACTGCGTAAATTTGAATATATATTTATATTGCAAAATTAATTGGTTTCGAAGAATAGGATGAATAGCAATATGCGAGCGTCTAGTGACAAAACTTTCTTTACAAGTATTTGGATGCTTTTATTTTTCCGTTAGGAAAGTTGTAAGTTTCCATCTTTTAGTGTTTCCTAACAGTAAAATAGAAGTACATGCGTTTGGATAGAAAGTACATATTTCTGTTCACCCTATCAATCAAAACTAAAATATATGGATTTTCTCACATACTAAAAACAAACCGATCTTTAGTACTAAAATTAGTTTTATTAAAAACAAACAGAATATAACAAAAAAAAAGACCTGTTAAATATAAAACTGGAAAAGCATCTGTTTTAAGGTTTGTGGGATTTTTATTTGACAGAAATTTCATTTCCTTTGGGAAATGTATATCACAGACCCTATAGCTCCTACGTTTGTCCTAACTTATACCCCCACGACCCACAGCTTCAATCCATGTTTTGAACTTCTACAGAACACATTATTAAAACGTAATATTAAAAAATAAATAATCCTGATCCTTTGGAAGTGAATGCAGTAACACCCTCTGTTGTGTATTTTGGCAACCAGATACTATACATTGGAAACCCAAGTTATACTGCAATGCAATATGGAAATTGTCCGCACAGAACACCAATTAAAGAGAAACGCGACCTCTGTACATTTCGTCACGTATGTCATTACAGCGCCCTCATCCCTGACTACGTCCAAACCTGGAAGTACGACTGAATCGTGCCTACGAAATATGGCGCGACATTTAAAAGTTACATATATTTCGATTTTCCTTAATCTCATCACTGTGGACGCCTACTAATAACGAGTCGTATTTACATCTCACATTTAATTTAATAATGCTGTAACTACATTTCTAATTCGACTTTTAATCATTTCTGAGAATAAAATTTGTTGTCAAGTCATAATATTCACAGTAAATGAGTAAAAATTATAATCAAAAATTTAGCTACGGCATTGTTAAATTAAACATTAAGCGAAAATATTGACCAAATATGTTTAATTAGCAGAAATCACAGACATCTAAAAAACGTACAAATTCGAAAATAAAAATTAATTCAAAAACAGGATAAGGAACATGTAAGTAATTATAAATATAATAAAAATTCATGCCTATTAAACACGTAAATTAAATCTGAAAAATTTACTTAAAAATCCAAATTTATTACTTAGGTTTAGAATAGCACAAAGGATGACGTCTTACACTATTGTTGATTGTGGCTTGAGTGCATAACGTTGTGGTCAAAACGAACGAATCTATTATCTCTGCATTATCTGTCTGTCTGTTTTGTTATGCAATTTGTCAAGGCGCCATCTATGTTCTAATAGCTACACAACATAACTGGTTGTGTATTGTCACTTTTAAGTTAAAAAATATCCCTTATCACCTTGTTGAGTAAAGAACTCTGAACACGCATTTCGGCAACTAAGTTGCCATCCTCAGCAGAAAACCACAAAGGAAAAAATATAATGTAAAGCGTAGCACTCCGAGAACAATCCTGTTCTTAGAACGCCACTATCAAACAATGTCTGGCAACCATTTCAACGCCACTGCATTTCATATTAGAAATGGAACTATAGCGTAGGTATACTTAAATGTATATATAAAACTGGTAGGCTGAAACATGTTGATGGAGGCAATTTTAATATACATATTTACAAAAGTAAAAACACTTAATTGAAGCGGGTGTTCCTTTGGTCTGTTACTATCTAAATGGTTGCTATCTTCATGTGTATTTAGACGTCAGTAAAACCAATAGGGAGTTTAGTCTGTTAAATTAATAATAATAATAAAATTAAAATTGTATTTTTTTTTGTAAAAATGCGTGAATGGAAAAACAGCAGAATACGATATCCTAAAAATTGTTGTTATTTATTATTGAAAACAAGGAAAAATGGTAATGAAAATTAAGAGAAATGGAATCTGAAAAAGGAGAATTTGAAGAACAAGAAGTAACTGTGGAAGTGCTTCCTCAGACAGTTACAGAAATAATCTATCTACAAGATTCTGATTTGTGCTACACTGCTGATGATGAATCTGATATTAAATCTACTGAGTCATATCAAATTGGTAGTGTTGATTTAACAAGACTAGCAAATAAATCGTTGGTATTAGATGCTTCCCAATCTTTTGTGTTGTTATCATCAGATACTGATATTATAAATGGGGTAAATAGTTGTATTTGTACAGGTGTTCTTTTCATATGCTATTGATTTATTATTTTAGAATGCTTTATATCTGAATGATGGAAAATTCAATCAGGATTACCTTGAGCACCCGGAAGAGATTAACTCTGGTATTGGGGAATTTATATGTACACTGTGTAATTATAAATGCAGATCACTTTCGAGTTTATCAGCTCATAGACTTATACACGATGACCAGTTTATAAGATGTCACTATAATTGTGTAGTTTGCGGATTACAATTTGATAAAGCTCAGTCATTGTCTCACCATTTTCGTACTACACATGAAATATCAAAATATGTATGTACTATATGTAATTGTGCATGTTCACATGAATGGGCTCTATTACAACACCTGAAAATACATGAGCCTAAAAAGTTTTCTTGTGATTCCTGTAATGCTATATATGATTCAGCAGTTAAACTTATAAATCATAAGAAGACGCATGCCACAACTTTATTATATGCTTGTAATAAGTGCGATGCAAGTTTTGAAACTACATCTGAAGTGTCTCACCATCTAAGGACAATGCATGAAAGAGTTAAACTTCCAATGCGAGTAGTTACTAGTAAAATCAAAAGTTCTTTTAGTGATAATATCTATAAGGAAGATTTAATACCTGGTGACGAGGGAAAGCAACCGGGAACAAATATTTCAAAGCGACGGAAGACAAGATAATACTTATTGGATGATTACTAATTCAACCGTTTTGTGTTCAATCCACCATTTTTCGTTTTGTGCTGTGATGAAAATACATAAGTATAGACATATTTATTGAAAGTGATGAAGGTTCATTAAATAAAGTAATTTGATAATACTTTTTTTCCCCATGAACATCATTGTTGAAAATGAACTTCATGTATTCTCAGATGTAAAGTAAAAATTATATAGTGTATGCATAATTTGGTGCTCATGTTGTGTATTGTCACACTGTATGAAGGTCATCAATAATATCAAATGTAGGATTAAATAATATTCACCCAACAGTATTTTTCTTTATTTTAGAAATATCCTAATATAAGCCCAAATAACATATGGTAACAACACTTTCTAATTGTACAATCTACAGCATATTTGTTATAACTGGAGAGCAGATTTTATACAAAATCCATATCGGTTATTTTTAATAGTTGAATAGTTTTAGATGAATTCCACAAAATCTAATTATTTGGAGCTAATTAATTTTTGCATATTTAACGACGTAATGCATGTTTTGATGTTTTATACACATTTCCTCTTTTTACGCATATTTAGAACTAAAGGAAAATTAGAAAAACCAAACTTTCTCAAAACTGCCAGAATTTTTCCTATTGGAAACGTACAGAAAATGAACAAGAATTCAATTTTGCTTCAAAAGAGCCTCAAAATTCCCGTTTTAGGTTGAAAGCCCAGCCAGAAAAAGGTATGTCAATGTATTTTGCAACCATAGGACATGTATTTATTTCATAGTGGATGAAACTACAGATTGTTGTGGGCAGTATGTTGCAAACGATTGGTTGCTTAAATGATGAGCAGTCAAGTGTCTTATTTAATTGCTTACAAAGTGCTTGATAAAACTAATCATGTAACAATACTTTGATGTATTAATGAGGCCTTTATGCAATTTTTATGCCGGATATTGTTCCAACAGATAGAATCATTTTGATGCTATCCGATGTCGCACTGTATATGGTAAAATGAGGTACACAAATGTATCGTACGAAAATTTAATTCATATAGCATAATAAACACACTGTTCGGATTACTCTTCCCATACGAAATAATAATTAATTCGGGACACGTGTTTTGGGAATCTGTGGATTCCTATCGTCAACCTATAACCGAATTTGGTTATACAGTTTATGGAGTCTTGCCGTTTCTGTTGTGGTTTCAATGTCCCCACAGAAGTTCCTCCATGACTCTCTTTTGACTCTTCTCAGAGCCTGATTGTAAAGAATGAGTGTTTTGTTATATTCCACCCAATCTTTTGGTTTTGGAGTACTTTACTTAGATCTTTGCTTCTTACGACCGGGGTTTTGATCTTGTTGAGTGCATGAGCCCTCTTTCCCTGCCCTTTTGATTGAGGAGGAAGAACCGGTTTACCAGCTGCTCGTGCGGTTTCCCTCGACAGTCTCCTTTACTGGGTTTCAGAAAGCTTCTCTTGTTCAGATACATGCAGTTAATGTGGGTAGTAGAGGCTTCAACTTAAAATACTTAAGTTATTATTATCTGTACTATAATGTAGTTTTTAATTATTATTTTTATTTCCAGGGTAGGGTATTACCCTGTATTCTAGTCATTAACGTTAGTTTTGTGTTGGTATTGTAAATTTTCGTACTAATTAAGGCACGAAATTCTGTATACCTAATAGCTATGCTAAAAGAAAAATATATTACCACCAAGAGCAGTAAGAGAAAAAAATCAATCATCAATTAATTTAATAAGTTACGGAATTTCTATAATGCCCTTTTACAATTACACTTCTAAGGCTATGGCATTGTATTTTCATTTATAATATGCTTGTAGTAAATTGAGTCCATTTGATAACATTCTGGCTTAAAACTACGCAACTATTTTTTCTTTATTTTAAAATAATATAAAATATGCAGTTTGAGTAAACAACCTTTATGGATGTAATTATAATTTTTGAGGTAACATACATTAAATTATATGATAATCATACACTTAGCGAATTTTAGTCAGTAAGTTTTATTTACAAATTATAAAAAAATACCTATTCCTAAATAGTAGTAATCCTATGCATCTGGCATTTCTCCACCCGGAACAAGCTAAAATGGCCAAATTTGATTTGCATTTCATCAATTTTAATTGATAATGTGTATTACCATTGTTATATTATTTCCATTTAGCAAAATCTGGTCCAATTTTGTAACACGTCTTCCCTCAGGCGTTGTTTCATATTCTGTAACATCTTCGAGCAGCATATTTACAAAGTCATCAAAACCCAATAGTGTACCAACAATCTCTTTATCATTTTTCATTATAATATGAATTCTAGATCCTATGCATTTATCTACTAATTCTAAAAATTGTAATTATATTTTTATTCTTGATTTATAAGCATTTAATTTGTGTGCTAAAGACCTTACCTAAAGGTAATAAGGTGGATGAGGTTACTGGCATATTAGTCATTTTAAATATTTGAAAAGATATCGGATATATCCAAGAAACTTAACAGTTTACCCGGCTTATTCTTTTGTTTGAGGGTGTTTGAGGTTATAAATATTTGGGGTTTCAGTTAAGCACCTATTCCTGTTCTCTCTTAACAGTGGTTCATACGTAAGTATTGCTTTTTAAATCTATCACAGGTTCTTTTCAAGGCTGGTAATGTAAGTAAAGGGTCCTAGTTATAATCACTGTTTCATTCCTATATTGTTACCTGTAATGGATTTATAGTTAAATAAAAACGGCAGATTGTGAATAAATTGTAATTTCATTAGTCCTTTTTTGTTAGAATGAATTCAAAGACTAATATCGAGCATGTAATTTCTACGTCAAAATCCCATAGGTTTAGCTGTTACTTAAATAGAAATGATTAGTACCAGTTACCGGTTTGTCGTTAATTGGTATATGGTATGAGGCGGTGAGGCAGATTCAGTTTGATTTACGCCAAGATGGAGGAAGTATGTATGACGGTTATATGTGTGTGTTTTTGTTGTAAATAAACGTATTTATAAGTGAACTAGTGTCTAAATTTGTGACAATAATGACTATTGTGTACTACTCTTTGGATACATGATTGGAAACGTTGGTTAATAAGTATGCTTTCAGTCATAATTTACTTTCAGAACATATGAATTCATATTTGGTTGCTCACAAAACATTCATTTGTTCTACCGAGAATGTTTGTTGATATTATTGTACATAGGTAGAACAAGAAATATTGCCCTATATGTGTTTATTTAAATGTTGTAGTTTTGCACTATTCTTAACATTGAACCATATTTTAATGTCCTTGCACGTATTATTATTTGCTAACATGGAAGTCCTCGGTACTAAATTTATACGAATATCTTGGCATCGCGAATGTGAACATTTGCATCAGATTACAAATTTGTGATGTTGGTCTATAGTTGTGTATTCCCTAACGTATTTTAAACTTATTTAAAAAACCCAAAGTTTATATTTACTTGTTACGTATTATATAAATTACTGCTTAAATCGTTAAACAATTTAAATCAGTATAAAATTTAAAATGCTCTCACGCAGCATGTGCTGTTGGCATTGCATCCAGGGTGAGTTTTTTTCGATGTTTAGTATAGGGACTTCAGAAACTAGCGGCGTTAGATGGGGAAATACTTGCAGTTCTATGGGATCAATTTTTAGCGCTAGGTATATCATTAAAAATGTTACAAAAATACCGTTTATGAGCAAACTATGATTTCAATGATATGAAATGATACTACTGTGACTCAAGAAAAACTTTGAACATGCCACTTTATAAAGACTAATAAGTTACAACTTTTGCTTTTACACTTTTGCAAAAAAAAACTAATAATAGACATTCAAGCATTCAAAATAAGAATTTTAATTTGTTTGCTTGATACCTCAACGTTTCTGATACAGTTTCAGGTATTTTTTTGTTAATTACATAATTGTATATTTGTATACATTTGTTGTAATAGACCCCTTATACAAACACACCCACTCATTAAAGTCTGCATTGTTTTTTTCGAGAGGTATCCAAAGTAGTAATTCATTTTCAAGTTGACTTTATTGCCGTCTACACTAAGATTCAAACCCACGTTTCACCAATTGGATAACCGAAATGTGTTTCAGATGTTTCTAGTACCCACGCCTTGAAGAACTGCAATATCTGAAATGATCTTTCCTAAAGACACTTACTTAAATATCGGTGACTATTTTCAAGTAAAGGAAAAATGCTACAGTTTATGGAGAGCAGAAATTATAGCTAACTTAATTTACGTTAATCCTTTGAATGGTGTACTGAGTTAAGGCGAATTTACACCTTGCGACGTACGGATGATTCAAAGTCTGGCCTCACATTGACGAGGCCAGTACATATTAATAAATAATATACAAAAGAAATCTTGCAAATTTCGATAAATATTTAGTAAAACGCGCATATAGTGATAATGTATAATTAATAAACTACGTTGCGCGATTTCAAAACTCGTAAGACAAATAGTAAATGAAACTCGACTTGACGAGACTCGTACGTGTCTTATGTTCGTCTCGCACTCGCAACGTCGATGTGAGGCCAAACGCATTTAAACCTGCGCTACTATTTCAGAACGGAGGTCGTGCGAGTCTCGCACGAGAATCGTGTCGTGCACGTCCCGTCAATGTGTGGCCCGACCGCAGTGAAAAGTGTAAATTCTGTTTCTATTCGTATTTCATTCAGAGTGGACAGTGCTGGTTTCTTTTCACTTTTCATTCTCACCGTGGAGTAAGTGCACACTAAAGATGTAAAAGGTAAATTCGCCTTTAGACGTATCGTTTCCATAAAAAAGGAACGATAAAGTACGTATTCTATAATACTATTTTTCGTATTGTCGTCCCACATACACTCACATTGGTCTATAAAAGTCATGCTTCGATTTCTGAGCGTGGTCTTCCATGAATCCATTAAATTTTTCATGAAATTAGATTTAGTCGTTTTTGTCGCGGGAAATAAAGTATGATGGAAACCGTCAATCTACCATGATTTATTTATAAGAGAATGGTATCAACTGTTGTGAAAATAGAGTTTGCACAGCGGGCGTAAAGTAGGAGTGAAAGCTTACTTTTATTTCATATTATTGTTCATGAATATATGCAAATGATAATACGCTCAACTCATGTTTGGTATGCATACGCACTCGAAAATATTTCAAACTCGTGCGAAGGGAAAGAGTTGGAGCCCCCACATGTGGACGCTAGTAAATTTACTGTTGGCTATAAAACTGATCATTACCCTTGCACGTTTCTAAAAGCGTTGTTGTATACCTTTGTTTTTATCATTCGTGTCAATCGTATCTACTTCAATACCTTTTGTATATCTTATGAAAATGCCACTAACTGAGGTAACATGTATGGTTTAAGCGCGTGTATTAGTAACGTTTCTCGTATGTATGGTGAGAATTTCTCGTCTAAAAGTATGGTAGTAGGTAGCTACTATTTGATTACTGTAAGTGAAATTAATTATATTTATATTACCGATGGCTGTGACTTTTATGTGAATCTAAATTCTATTAAACAGTTCACCATCTTTAAATTCTTTGTCCAAAATAGTGATCGCTTCTCATTCCTTTGTATTTTCCAACATCTGTCATCGCCATACATTCTTACAACATTGCATTTTATCTGCTAAACTTCTCTTACATACTTATTGTTGGTTCTTCCTTTAATGTTCTTTTCCGTTTTCCCATCCATTAGTCATCAGAACGCGGTCTCTTCATTTTATTGCATCTGTGAATCACTGTACATATTCATGCACCATCTTTAAAACGGGTTATATTTTTTTCTCTCTATATGCATATCCAAAAACAAGTACACTAACACTACAATTTGGTTCTACTAGAAACAAACGAAAACTAACTTTGAGGTTGTGAAATCTAATTATAACAAAGGACTCTTCACGGCATGCCAAAGTATAAAAGAGTTTAATGGTTTCGCGTAGCTTCACAACACCATCACCAAAAATAATAAATAAGATGATATTTATTATGTACTGCTTTATATTAAGTTATTTACAGTTGATAACTTAAATAGGATATGCAGCACAATACATAGGTAATACAAAACATGTGATACAGAAATTTTTCTTAATATTAATATTCCAAATTTGTGCAATACTCAAATGTAAAAATTAAATCGTGCAGAACAACGGATCAGCATAAAATAAAAGATATGACTAGCAGTGAGAGTTTAGCCATGATCGGTCTCCTATATCTTTCTGGTACTTACAAAAATAGTCTTTCATTGCTTCTTCCATAACCGAGTTTTGTCAATTTAAATGCTGGGAGGGAAGAAGTGATAATTTTTTCCTGGCGAAGTGACCTGCTGTGGCCATAATGTTAGAATGATTTCCATGACCTTGCGATTTTAGTGCATGCTGAACAAGGTCAGCTTAAAGGTACATAAAAGGCTTAAAATGAAATTATTACCATAAATTTTAAATAAAAGTACCTAGAAAACTATTTACTGCTGAGGGCCCCATAAGGTAGTTAGTAGTAACATATTTTGCTGGATTAAGGAAAGGATAAATTAAAAAAATGACGTGAAAAATATTGAATTTTTTTTTATTTGTATAAGGTTTATGATACAATAAGATTCATTTTCATTTTATTTTTATGATTATTGTTTTGTGTTGGATTGGGTCCATTTGCTTGTGCTTTATGTTGAGAGCACTGAGCTTATTGTAGATACACAGACAAAATCCACCCGTAAATGAACAACAATTTCTAGTAAATGAAATGAAAATATACATTTTATAGTTACATTATTATAACCGTTTATTTAACTTTAAAGTTTTTGGCACACAAAAATAACCTGGTATTAACTGCAGTTACAGGTTTTTGAATTATTTCAAGAATTTTATCTTTTGTGTACTATATTTTATCTGGAATCAATGGGCACGTCCATAATTTACCGTGGTTGGAATCAATAGGTATCACTTCCCATTCGTTAGTCCCCAAAGTTTTCACAAGATTCACCTATATTATTTTCGATTTGGATAACAACGAAATCATCAGCACTGCAATGATTAACAGCACCTGAAAATGAACTTAAGTTGGTCTTGTGGTTAACACAATTGTTGTAAAATTAACCAGAATTTTACGTGTTCGTCATTTGTTTCCAATGCTAGTGGTATTTTTACAAATTTTGATTTTTTTATGTAAAGGTATACTTGTGATACGAGGTGTGTAAATTAAGTAATGAGACTGTTATTTCTAAATATTTTTATTTGAATATAATTACAATTGAACGTTGCCTCCCTCAAAATAACTCCCTTGGGAAGCCACACAGCGTT
>JARFOC010000649.1:313473-329292 GCA_031763485.1 Osmoderma eremita
CATCGAGGTGGTAAGGGTATTTTTTATTATTTTTTACTATTTTAAGCCACCGTATCCTATTTTGTATTTTATAGTAGCATTAATGTCAATACCATTTACTCTATTCTCCTTTCCTTCGTAACATCATTCTTGAAGAGCCGTGACATAACTAGGTGCAATGGTTAATTATACCAGAACTGACGATCTTCTTGTCCACGCATTTGTTTTGTAATGGTTGTCCATTGATATCTGCACTTGGTGTACCCAACGTTAAGGATTATTGTCCTCCTGTTTTCTATTACCGGACTATCAGTATTTCTACGCTGTCTTGATCTTCTTGTACGACGTGATCGAAATACTGCGGGACGCGCTTATCGACAATCGAACGGTAATATTACGCTTATTAAGAGTTGATAATGATAAAGTCATTCATCTTGCACTCCATGGAATGCAGAACATCCTTCTCCAACACCTTACCCATGCGGCATCTATGGGTGGCTTTGGTGGTTCACGACTCAGATCCGTATCCAACACCTTCTGCAAAGTACTTCCAAGATGTCACAGTTTGAAGTACTTTACATAAGGTATCATCAAAGCTACCGATAGGTGCCATCATGTTTAAGAGCTAGTGATGAAATTTCTATTCGTGCCACTTTCTTACGATCCTGTATCATAATTTAGCTAGTAAATATTTAGATCAATGAAATCGATCGACAATTTAAAATATTTAAGTTAATGAGGTTAATAACGAAAAGGGAACCTTCTACGGTCAGAGTCAGTATAAGATAAACTTTGTCCGGGTTGGGACCGTGTCATGTTTGATATCCTCGGTCCAAACCGAAGTTTATCTTGTATAAGATAAACAATAACATTTGATAGCTATAAAATAATAGCATAGGGTGGCTGGAAATAGTAGAAGACTAAATATTTGGGCAAATAAGTTTCCATCCTCAGTAGAACCTACGAAAGAAAAAAGTGTTGGTCGTAGTAGTCCTGGTTAGGGTGAAACCCTGGAAGATATACCTGAGATAACACTGAAACTCTGGACACACCAAGTGAAATTACTTCCCGATGGTTGCGGCCTGGCTCGCTGATTGAAACTTCGGTGGATATTTATAAATATTTTATAAATATTATTAAAAGGAAAACACAATGTTATTGGTACAGTAAGGTTCGATTTAGGCCACAAGAGCATTAATGTAACATTCGTAGTGTTAACCTATTATCAATTAAAAACATAACCTATAACTGTTTAAAGGGAGTTACACATGTAACATAAGCAAATTATTAAATACTTACCTGCTAAGGGATGAACTTGCTAAGGATGAACGTAGTGGTCCACTGGACCACTACTAGACTACACTACTACTCTGAATGGCCTGGGTCCGACTATCGATCCTACCTATAACGTCACTGGCGTTTTTTTGGTCCCACCTTGGATCAGGCTATAAAAATGGGTACCTGGAAGTTAAATTCTGGGATAATAATGAACGGTTGGTTCGTAGCGTTTCCAACCTTACAGGGCAAGGATAAAAGGATAACTATGGCAGTCCACCCTCTGTAATTCCCTAAGGGTCTCAAGGTCCATCACGGGGCTATTATTAACCTAGGAAGTATGGTGGTCGTTAGGAACTAATATAATGTATAAAAAAACATTAACAGGTGTGCCTGTTTTTCTTTGTTTAACGCCGGTATTATACTATCGTAGATCTTTGACAAAGATTTATTGTAAAGAGGTTTTATTTATTTAATCAATGTGTTAATTTTTGAATATCCTGTAATGAAAGATTCAATTGTTTTACATTGCCCAGTAATTAGATATTTGTCTGCGGGGCAATGAAGAATTATTATTATAATATATATTTTAGATTACCAACATACAACGAATTTACAAAATAATGAAACCCACGTGACCTCTTTTAGGTATGCAACTTAGCAGCATGGTAATACCCAAAAATAAAATTCCTGTACAGATTTTCATGTCTATATATTGACAGATAGAATTTGATAGGTTCGGTTTTGGGTTATAAGTAATTATATACATACAGGCAAGAAATAGTGAAATAATTATATTGTGAAAGTTATAACAAATGTTGACAATGTTGTCGAAACAAATATTTATCCTGCGTTTTAAATTTTCAAATACATTTTGAAGTTGTTCTACGGTAATGTTAATTTCCTGTCGTATTTCTACTTGCAACTCCACTAGATCATGTAGTCGATTTCTGAACACTTAATTTTTTTAATTGCCAAACAAATAAAAGTCTGCCAGTAGGTTTCTTTTTGCAAAGGTGATGTCTTTCTTCAAATCGATGAATTATGACATGTCTGCGGTGTTGCAATGCATCATAGTCAACATTAAAATCGGGGAAAGCTTCAGTAAATTACACGATAAATTATCGATACAACCTTGCAGAGAATAATTCCAATTTCCATTACCATCTTGTGTACCGCTTTTGTAATGGCCCTTTAAAATAAAGGCATCATGCTCTTTAGTGAACATTGTGAAAACCTAAAATTTTGTATGCAATGATTCGTACTGTCATTACAATTGATGCGCCACTGACTTACCAACCACAAACGATATTAATTCTTTATTAGTTAGAAATATTAGGAATATTTAATTCGTTGCCAACTTAAAATTTACATGTTATATTAGAGGTCACGTTGGTTTCGTTACTTTGTAGATTCATTGTATATAACCTTTATAAAACATGGTCATTACACTGTAACATATTTTATAAAATTTTTGTCAAAGACTCATGATAGCTAATACTAACCTAAAGTTTCTTCACTGGTCCTGAATGAGTTAACAAGAACTCGCAATTGCAATAGAAGAAATAAGATGCGTTGCCGTTGGGAATATCGGCCTACACATAGCTGCTATTAACAATATATTGTTGATCCTTTGGTAAATTTTGGTATATTTGGTAAAACTATACATTTATCATATGCTGTTGCCTAAACATCCGGCTTCTCTGGATGTTGGATATGTATGTACTTCTGAAATGCCTTCGTATTGGAATTTGCCCAGTAAAGAACATTTATCAAAAAAACAGATATTGAAAAAGATTGATTTTTGGTCCGTCAAGCATTCATTCCAAAATTGTAATCAACGGTTAAAGTTGTTTCCATTAATTACTAAGACAATTTTGTAAGTAAGAAATTTATGGGATATCAATTTTCATTGGATGTTACACTGAAAAACCCATTTGATTGAGACAAAAAAATCTGCGATAAATGCCGACAAACAAATATCATGTTTCAAATAAATATACAGGGTCTCCCAAGTTGAGTGGCCGATTAAAATATTTTAGGCAAAAGAAAATTCTGAAAGTAAGTAGATTGCTCTAGACCAATGTGATCTTTAAGAGTAAATAATTTTCACTTTTGCATCATTTTAACTCTCTTAATTTAAATGGGATGTTATAATTTTTATTGCAAATTCTGATTATAAACGTTATTTTAAATATAAATCGTTAAACTTTCCCTATACCTAAATGTAACCGATTTGGAGATATGTTCAAACTTAAAGTGATTTAAGTATATTTTTCTCCTTATTTTCTAAATTTTTCTTCATTTTGTACATTTTTTATTGTGTTAACTGATTAAATACTTTGTTTGGTTATTTCGACAAATTGGGTTAATTCTAGCAAAATATGCCATTAAAATACACAATTATCAATAACAGTAAAAGAAGAAATATGTATAGGCACCCTAATACCAATCGCTGCAGAATTTGATTCTGTGCATCATGATGTCAAAAGATACAGAGACTGTAAAATTTTCAGGGATATTTAGGCTATGATTTTAAAGATTAAGGGTTATACCTTCAAATAATAAGCAACTTGATTCTTCAAATTTAAGAGTGTCGTAAAAACATTTTTTTTAAATAAAGGCAGTTAAAACGCTTTTTTTACATAAGTTTGAAGATATCTCAAAATCGGTTACATTTAGCTATAGAGAACCCTTAACATTTTGTATTTAGAATAACGTTTATAATCAGAATTTGAAATAAATATTATAACATCTTATTTAAAAGAAGAAAGTTAACGGCGACTTATTCAAAAGTGAAAATAATTTACTCTGAAAGACCGCTGTCTTATGGCAGTGTACTTATTTTCAGAATTTTTTGTAGATTTCCATCTTCAAAACATTTTAATGGCCCACTCAACTTGGGAGAACAACAAAACAGATGTTATACGAACTATATATTTGCTTCGCTATTCCAACTAAACATTTGTTTCAAACAACATAATATTTGTTTACCCGTATTTAAACGTAAAAATTTTGTTGTCCAAATCAAATGGGTTTTTCAGTGTAGTTACTCTTTTCTAGGTTGTTGTCAAATGTCGCCAAGTTAATTTATTTCGGTATTTGGTATGGAAGCATTCAATTGCCAATGGATTCTCCTTACGAATGGGATGTCACACTTTGGATTATGGATAGAGTTGCTCACTACCGCCAACACGCAGTGACATAGATTCGATACAACCTTCAGTATAAATGCGAGTCTGATGGAGATCTATTGTCATACATGTACGCTGCCGTAAATATTATTTCGTAGTTCTACGTTTGTTTTAAAAATGTTGCTATATTTTATGTGTAAACTTTTACGCGCCCGTCGCTGGCTGTTAGCGCAGATTGAGCAACTCTAATTATGGAACAGAAATTTTTCACGCAACAGCGGTTAAATATCAGTTTGGGATATTAACATTTATACGGCGAAATTCTCTGTTCAATTACCTTTTCGATGATGTGGCAATGGTACATTCCCCATCCATAATTTATTAGTAAGGGATGGTACAGAGCAAGAGAATGAAGTTTCAGTGTTGCGTACGGAATAAAAAGATGTGACCCATAAAATAAAAATCGACGTGTTTCAGCGTAGAATCTTAATTACATGTGCGTAGTGTCTGGATGCTTTAATGTTTTATGGATCTATTGTAATAAAAGGGAAATGACGAGTTTCTACACCATATGTCTCTGCGTTTATGTCTGTGTTTACGTATTTCGGTATCTAAGGCGTGTTTTATGTGTAACGTACATGTAATTGAATGCTATAACGTTTCAACAGTGCTGTAGTATGTATATATGATACATTATATGACGTAGTTAACTCGTTACAATTATAACATTGGATAATAAAATCGGTAGGCTTTTTGGTACCTGTGGAACGCAGAATCAGACACAGTTCTATTTAAGTTCGGCCCTTTGAATTGGCTTATGTTCTATTTATAATGTAGAGGTATATTTTTCTTGGTGCTTCACATAATTTTTTTTGTAAAAAGCACAGATTGTGTCTGTGTTTTTTACAAGTAGCTATGTAAATCGAAATTGCTTAATAAAGCGCCATACTTATTTTTTGCATTTGCTCCACAACGCTATTTTCATTATTTCTACTTTTTGTGCGTCTAAGCGGTCGACTTTGAAAGTTCAAGCGAACTTTTTTTTTTGCTTTAGTTTGGTTAAAGTCAAGTTCACTCGTTTAAAAGTGAAGTATACAATAGCAATTAGCTAGAGCTTCATTATAGTTTTGGTTGTCTGAGGGCGACATTGTATAATCAAATATGTACAGCGTACTCATCTGTAGCTGAAATTTCAGATACCCACAAATTACGCATATAGTAACTGGAGATAGCGCCCTACAGTTGGATGAAATATGAATTTAGGTTGATATTATGTGCGTGTGTTGGTACTGCAAATGTATTTAGCTAAAGTTTACCGTTTAAAGCTGAAGTTGTGTTAGGTTCCAATAATTATAACCAGGCGACATTTGGTATTCATCTAATTGTAAGTACAGTAATTACTTTTTAGCTTTGAATTTTAATTATAAAATAATATTTTTCAAGAAACACCTAACAAACATGGTTTTGTGAAACATTTGAGGCACCTATTCCACAGCCGGCTAAATCTATTTTACATTACTAAACTTTACAGGAGATTTTTACTGTACGAAAAGTACATATACAGGCTGTCCGTGAAAAAACTAAACACACTTAATATTTAAGAATCAAGATTTTTTTTAAATATCGAGAGACAAGTCAACTTTTGATCGAAAGGGAGCTTTTGGAGAACAAATGATTTTTATATCTTCAAGCCCCTAGCCGTAGAGGTGTCAACCCCATTTTTAAAACTAATTTATACATTGCAGAGCAAGAGTTGAAATATGTTGTCTTTTTTCTACAATTGACATTATTTACGTGTTTTATACGGAACGTAGACTAGTCGATTTTGGATATAGGCGACTTACTTGTTTTATGGTTCCATTAAAAGTAATTAAATATTAAGAGACGAGGCAGTACTTTGACGTTTTTGTTACACTGGATAGAATTTATTTGCGTGAATGGTCTGGAAAATGTATTATTGTGCGTTGGTATTTTCTTTAATTGTAGTAGTTTAATAATAATAATTCGGAGTTGCTATTAACAGATTTTGTGAAATACTAAGATACTATTTTTTTTTGTTTCCGATTAGCTACTGAGCCCTAAAAGCTGTATGAGCGATTGTTGCCTTTGTGTTATTTACTTCCTAGAAACAAGTTTTTTGGCAGCTAAAATATAACCGTCAGGTTTGCTCGCGTTGTAGTATTTAAATTTCACTATTTTATATTTCAAAATAGCAGAACCGGCAGAGCTGTTATTGAATATATACATGTTCCTCTATTTAATTTTTTGGTTAAAATTATAGCCCACTTCGAAAAAATCGCGCTTGTTAGCAATTGTTACAGTAACTAACATTTTTTCTTTCCGTTATTTCTGTAGATATGGCAACAGTTTGCTCTTTATTATTTTTGCTTTTAAAACATTTGTTGCCTTTAAATCTCGAAATGCACCACATAATAATATAATTAACCACGCATATAAATATATACTATCAAACCTTTTACCGAATTTTTTAATTTTTAAGCACATCCCCTTAAAATATTACATATATTTTCTGGTAAGAGTGAATTTTATTTGATACTAATCTTCCTAAATAAATAAATATTGTATTTTTGATTAAGCAAACAGTAAAACAAGCAGTCACCTATAAAATTATTAATATTTATTGTGTAAAACAATGGAAAAGAATACCAGTGCCAAATTTGCCTTGCAGCAAGTGTTTATTCTATATATTAATGTTTGGAATATTTCCAGCCAGTGATATAATGAACTTTACAAATTAACTGTTAGATTCTACTTTCTTGTAATTAGCATGCCTAGAATAATTACCAGATTGTGAAACCCCGATTATAACACTAAATTGAATTCATAAGCTCTTTAAATGACTTAATAGAGTTTATACCTGAACAACACGATGTTTTTCGTCTCATTTGGAGGCGTCCAAGTGTATACCTCTCTCTTATTGCAACACGTACAAGACTGTTTTGTATGAAGCAACGACTGGTTTCATTCTTTTCATTGATTTCCTCCGGACCATCGTTCAAATTTAAGTCCTTTGTTTTTCGAAATCACAATTCCGACAAGCGACTAAACACTTCTCTATTGTCTGTGAAAACATATCTCGCATTGTTAAACCTCAATGTACACGCGGATTCTTTGTTTAGCTTCCGTGTGATTAAATCTTTCTGTTTTTCTCATGTCGTAAGCAATTTGAAAGGATATTTGCTTGAATAGTATAACGTCAGTTTTTGATATTTTCTATTTTTATATATGGTGCTAATTAAACGTACCGGAAATATTTTGTGGATCAATTCCGGAATGTATTTAGAATCGAAGAGTCTTATAAACATAATCCTAGGTTCCTTGATGCAATTTGTACACTGCTCTTCAATTGAAAATACTTTCAAGCGCCCCTAGAAACAACAAGCCATCGTTGTAAATCTTAGCTAATGCTCTAAGAGTGAAGTTTTCCGCGATTTTTCTTATTCCTTTAGTAAACGCATAGGGCCTGGATCTTGTCGCTCCATGGGGCAGGTGAGATAATAACTTATGGCCGTTTTTGACCCCTCTGTAATTGGCTCATGCTCTTGGGAACAGGCATGAATTATTATTTTTTTAAATAACCGTCTTATCACACAACCCCGATAGGCCCGCCGGGTTTTTTGCCTCACTTGACCCTTGCGTTCCTGTGTCAAGGGCGGTGCGGCTCTATTATTAATTACTAATTCTTGATAATATTTATGCAACAGGAGTAAGAGAACAATGGATTCGTAATACCAAAACTAAATAACAAGTATGCCGCGGGCGGCAAGTCCGAACAGTTGCTGATAATTCTTAATTTATTGCCAGAAAATTTGTTGGGTCTGCAATCTCTGTCACACATAAAAGACCGAGTTTATGATTGGTTAGTAGATTTACAAAATTAAATCGACATTACTAGACACAACATATAATGGATAAAACTCGTTATTGGGTGTAGAACTAATCGATAGGCTTTGCGCGGATAATTATACCCTTTTGGGTATAGCAATAATTTGAGGTAATCTAGAACATTTCATAATTATCTCTCAGATCGAAGTCTTTAAATTTTGTATTTTACAGTGATAGGTATAGAAACATTAAATACCATATAAACAGGGTGCGTCCGTCTCTTATTACTTGGGTTGCAGCAATCTCATATTTTGGGGATGTAATATACTATTAATTGTGCATCTGAAAATATATTCTGATATACTGCATGTTTCATAAAAGAGGTGTCACTTTTTTAAATGGAACATCCTATATATTTTTGCATTGTTAAAGATCCCTAACTACACGACATTCATTCCCAGATTATGAAAGTGACCTGTTTTGTGGTTTTCGAGTTACAACTGTTTCTGTTAAAATATTGAAAAACATATGTCCCAAAGAAAGTAATCCTATGTCTAAACGCTTTAAAATTTAGCAATCACCAGATGTACAGTATTGACTTTACCATCTTCAAAATTATTTTTCTAGATTTTGTTAAATGGAAGTAACTAAAAGTGATGCAGAATTACAATAATAATCAAAATTCTAATATTCAGCTTTTCTTTCTATTTCGAAAGAAGCTTTAAGTGTCTTAATTTAAAGAAAAAGCTGACGGAGGTTTTTTCCTCGTAAGAAAAAAGTACCTATTAATAACAAATGTTATTGAAACGCAAAAGTAGAAATAAAGTATTGAAAATAATTTGCTTATAGGCCGTGAAGGCCTAGGGCTAATAAGATACTAATATTAGGAACTTTCTTGAAGTGCTCTACGGACTACTTTTCTCCATTTTCGTCAGTTCCCTACCATCTCCTTCCAATTTCCTATTTTCATTTTTGTTTTAGATCTTCATCCACTTTATTCATCCATCTCTGTCTTGGTCTCCCCTTTCTCCTTTCCCTATTGGTTTTCTGATAAGAGCTAATTTTGGTAACCTATTAACAGTAAGGCAAAACTTAACGAAATTAATAAAATATTATTTAGTACTTAATTTAAAGTGATAATCAAATAGAGAGATCATCACTCTATTAAATATATAGGCTGTTCAATTTAAAAAAGTCTATTTTTCTGTGCCACCTCTTTTGTGGAACTGCAGAAAATATATTCCGATATACTGAATATATTTTCTGCAGTTGCGCAATTAATATTATATTACATCCCCAAAGTATCAGCTTGCTACCCACCATACAGCCCGCGTAATAAAAGACGCACGCACTATTGCTGGACCCTGTATATAAGGTTATTTTTAGAACGTCATCTAATTTTTTGTTAATTGCGATATTATGACTTACTGTTAGATGTTTTAGATAGTATCTGTTTATTTGTATTAAGAAATATTTGTTATTTTGGAATGAGTTGCTATTAACAAGCCTAAGCAAACTGTGGATTAAGGTATAATGTTTATGTATAGTTGTAGCGAATATTGTATTTGTATTTTTTTTTGAAAATTATTATTATTAATTATTGAATGTATTGATCCACGCTAGCACTCGTGGACTTTTGACAAATCCGTGCCTCTATCATTTTGGCAATGTTTGCTTTTTATAATTTTCCGATTATACAGATTGTAAAATACCAGGAACCAATAATATAGTATGCATGTGTACTAAACAAACCAAATTTCTCTTTTGACATCTAATGCAGTTCTGATCACACTTATTTTAGGGTATTTGTCTAATAAATCAAAAACTTGTTCATTATCGCCGAATAATTCTCTGGCCATATACATACATAGATAGCTTGGATTGAGAATACCATGTCATGGAGTTTGTGCATTTATATGAACCTTGCGACCTTAAATACATCCCTCAATTATTCCATGAAATATTTCCAGCGCGTTTTCAACCAATATATATATATATATATATATATATTATTACTATGATAAGTAATTTATCTAGACTTGAATAATTGATAAAAGAAAGATTCGAACCACAAGGAAGTAGAACACATTACTAGGTATCTGTCGATAGTAGATTGACTGTCATAAATAAATGAACACCCAGTTCAAATTTCAGCAGAGTATCGTAATAATTCATAGAAACATTGATTATTTCTTACGCATTCAGCTAGTCTATCGAGCATACTTGAAGTTACCGAATCAGTGCAGACCTGTGGTATGTTATACTCACCTTCTAAGATCATTTGTTGAAGAATATTACATTATTTGAGCGATCTGCATTAGCACTCTCCAGAAACTCCATATTTGCGGTATGTGGCCGCGGATTATTCAGCTGAAAAATTAGGTTTACCAGTTGTTGAAAATATGGTAGTATCATTGGCTCAAGATCACTATTGACGTAACAAATCGCATTTAGTCTACTACTACTGAAGTTCTACTGGAGAAGATCTACTTCCATGGCAGATAGTTCCCCACACCCTAACACATTGAGTAAGCGTCGTACGCCACTATACAGAAAGCAGCAAATTTCCTCATCCTTCGGATCGTCTTGTACCTATTTTACGACCATTATAAGTCCATAAAGAAAATCGATATTCGTCACTGTTGATTCGATTCCACTCCTCGTTCGAGTGCAACCTTCCTTCGAAGTGCAATGTTATGGCGTGGAGTTAGAGGTAAACTATGGAATGGTAGATACGGTCTAACCCCAAAAGATCGAATTCTTCGATATACAGATTGTATAGAGATTTGTTGATTAATTAAACCTCTCCATCTATCGCTAATTTCCCTTGTTGATGAGAATATTCCCTAAGATTCACAAGCCGAAGAGCGCGATCTTTACCATCAATGGTGCGTCTGGGACGTCTGGGGCATAAACGTCGCCGTTTCTTATTATTTTCTGCCCATCTTTACCAACACAGAGCAAATGTAACGACACTACGTCCTACACTATCATTAACATCACGAATGGATGAGTTGGCTTTTCGTAGGCCGATTATCTTGCCACGTTCACACTCAGTTAATTGACGAAAGTTAACACGTTGTCGAATAGGAGGCATTCTTTTACACTTTATCGGGACTAAATAATGTTATAAGTACTGTACAGTGACAGTATATTTACTCCTAGCTCTATGTAACTAAAACCTTTGAGACCACAATTTCGTTTATTCCTTGTGCCAAATGTTAATACGGGAGTTTACAACATACTCCTAAACAATGAATTAAACTTCTCCCTTTAACGGCATTAAATATCATCATGTGTTCTCTGCTGTATATATGTGTGTGTTTTCAGGGTAATTTAATCAATATCGTTAAGGTTAAAGGTTATATAGCGAAAGGCAGAGAAATAAACGCCAACATTTTCTACTTACTGCGAGATAGTATTGTAACGAGCAGAAATAGGCCAGTGTAATAGGAAGGATATACAGTAAATGTATAATGAAGTTAGTAGATAATTCACATACAACTCCACATATTACAAGGACTTGAAAAGACGTAATTAAACATTTGGGTAGTCTAAGTATACCCCAATTACACAAACAACAAAATTTCAGATTTATTTTGTCTCACGAGCTCTATCAGGAACCCCTGCCTGATAGATCTGGTTTCAGGTGACAAAGCAATGAAATTTTGTGAAAGTATATGTTATAATATGTGTATAAATCATGAAAAAATGACGTACAAAGTGATATATTTAATTGGAAAATGTGGTGATATATGATTTTCGGCTGTACTTTGCATCCGAAATATCTCTTCAAAAGCATATGGGAATCAGGCATTTTTGTGCTTGAGACAAAAATCTTGTTTAATTGGTTTATTCTAATTTGATTTTAATGTTTTGTGTATCTACACTTTTTTTTCCACTTTTTGGTATACTTGGAGCTGTGCTTAGGATCAGTGTCACGTTGAAATTTGTGTGTGAGTGGCATAGTATCTTCTGTTGTTCCAGTGTTCAGAGTATTCTGTACAGAAAGTAGCCCTCATTAGTAATGTCGTATGAAGCCTCCATTCCACGACTTAAGTTCTCTACCTTCATGGTGCCGCTTCTGCATTTACTTTAGCTTCACTTTCATATTTTAAAATCAGATTCATGGTTAAAATAACCATTTCCCACTGGAATTAATAATAATAGTCCCCTTTTAACAAGCCTCAAGGCTCGTAGGGAAAGGCAGGGTTGTGATCTGCCACGGTTAGGACTGTAATGTGGCAAGCGCTACGAGCCGACCGCCTATTATTACCCCAGAATTTGACTTCCAGGTACTCATTTTTACAGCCTGAGTCGAGCCGTGACCGAAAAGACGCCATCGATGTTATTGGCACGGCCGGGAATTGAACCCGGGACCTCCTAGTATAATTTAGTAGTCTAGTAACCAACCCACTAGACCTACATACATAATGCGGGATAATTAGTTAATCTGGTTCAGATCATTGCACTTTTGGTTGTATGCCATGCCAAGTGTAGCACATACACATCTGGTATCATATATCTGCTGACAAGTCGCAATATCCATTATCTATTATTTGTCGATTCAAATAGCCAAAAAGTATGTTATCCAAAAAGATATTCAGGATAACTTGTTTTTTTTTTGATAATTATTGTCGTTTTTATCAATTATATTCTTTTCTGAGTGTTGGTGAAATTGTGGTATGACAAACTAAGTCTAAGCGGCCGATGCAAACCAAACGTCTTTGTTACCACATAAAGAGTGGTCTTAAACTAATGATGTGTTTAAATGTTTTTAAACCAGTGAACTTTTTCTTGTATATTTATGTTTTAAGTCGGTCGATATAGATTTAAAGTACCTTACGATTATCTATAATATTTCATAAACAATGATTGAGTAAAGAATTGCAAGGGCTTTGTGCTGGTAGAACTAATACACAGTATGGGGAAATCCACACACTACAAATTGATTTAATGAAATTCGGAACATACGTTACGGAAGCCGACGTGTTCCCGAAACAGATGTTCCGCATTTTATTAAATCAGTTTGTTGTGTGCGGATTTTTCGATACTGTGTATTAGTGGTTGAGTAGAAGTGAATACTTTTTGAAGTACATAGGTTAATCTATTGTATACCATATTACAAATGTTTATCATGGCCAATCTTGTTACTACTGGAGCCATGTAATTACTTAGATTAGTATATTCGCAACAGATTTTATGGTGACTAATATAATGAAACTTTGAACATTGACCATTTTGTTTTTGACATATTCATAAAAGATACTTTTTTTAAATACACATCTGTATATTTTAGCAAGCAAGATAATAAATCTACGCCGGGTAATTGGTTGGCGTATAACCTGTACATCCGACACTGATGTCTAATGTCATGCTTTTCTAAGGAAAATTGTAATATTCGGAAGAGGAAAAGTTGGGAAGTAGAACTATTTCGAAATCACCTACTTTTTATGAATTTGAGCTACTTAACTGACATATTTGATAAACTGAATTTGTTAATTTTCAACTTCAGGGAACTAACATACATATCAACATACCTTAGGGATGGGGACAAGTTAAAGTTTCCTAGAAAACTAGAATTATGGAGTACAACCATTAAACAAAAGAACTTAGAAACACCTTATGAGGTATTTTATAATCGACGAAAGTTTACTAACAATGCTTGTACCCACTCGTGGGATCTATTTCAAAATACTCCTTAAGCTTTCTCAATTGAAGAAAAAGGAGAACTATGAATAGACTTCAGAGCAACTGGCGAAATTAAAAGGTAATTTGGTCAACAATATTTAAATTTTGGGTCAGACTGGTCTTTGCACTGAAAATAAAATGAGATTGTCATATACTTCAGCCGGGACATTGATGACAAAATATAGTTAAACATAAAAAGAGCGCTCAGAGTGTCAATTTCCAATTTACCTTTTTATCAAATCTTTGCTCTGTCAGACACCCCAGTGAGAACCTCTAATGTATATAGTGATATGATTACATGCAGTAATATGCAGAATGTGTATTTAACACAAATATATATTAAGAGGGTGATGTGGGTGCGTGCTACCCTTGGGGCAGAGCGGTTCTGATGAGTTAAGCCTCCATGGATTCAAACCAGCGAATACTTTTTCGTTCTATATTCTACATGTATAATCAGTTTGTCACTTTGTTTTTCTTCTTATAAACATACAAAGTAATAAAAGAAAAATAATTAGCAAAAAGGATTTTCGTAAGTATATGTTGCTCAAAATGAACTACCCCATTACTGCCCTAACTAACCGTTAAATATGGAAGCATATATAATATATGTGTGAAATGTGACTTCTGATTAACCTCAATGTCAAAATGTGACACCACTGCACACAATATTTGAATTCGAATTCATAAATACCGTAACTTCCCTTGTTATGTTTAATAGTAACGTGTTCCACCCTCTTCCTGTTCGATCTTTTTCACATGTCTCTGCCTAAACCCAAATATCAAGTTGCCAACTTCAGCAGAATCTACAAAGGAAGATAATGTTAGACGTAGCACTCTGGGAGGTATATACCACACGGAATACCACTTGAATAACACTACATAATACTAGTTATTGTTAGCTATCAATCGAAAATTAACAGAAACTAAATGGTGTTAGAAAAGTAAATATTAAAATTTCTGGCAATGTGAACTAAGAGTGTTTTTTGAGGGACATTAGGATGAAATCTCGGAACATGAAGTGTATCAACACAACGGATAGCGTAAGTGGGGGTTGAAAAGTGTACCTGTGAAAACAGGTGAGGAGGATCTATTCTATGATTTAATAAGTTCACCATAAATGCGGCACTGTAACGTTCCCTTCAATTTTTTAAAGATAAAAATTGATGTTCAACCAGCAAATTATAAGCGGATCTTCTGTCAAGGCGGATATTCTGAATTTTATGTGTTAGATATTTTAGAAAACTTTTTCTGTAGCCTTTCTAACATTAAATCTAGGTAGGTATAAATTGGATACCAGATTACTGATGCATATTCAAATTTGCTTCTAACTATGAGTAATATAATATTTCTAGCACTAGAGGGTTATGAAAATTGCGACAGGATGTGATTAAAACGCCTAAATTTTTTGAAGACGCACCACATACTTCATATATGTATGTGGTTAGAAAAAGCTAAATGGGAATCAAATATTTACACCTAAATCATTAACAACGGTTTTTCTAGTAATCGAATTGTGATTAATGATATTGATATAGAATGGGATGTTGAATATTTGAATATGTAACTATAACACATTTATCAATGTTCAATATCAGGCTGTTGTCAGCACACCAGTTGTATATTTGATTGGGGGTACTTTGCACTTCGTCACAGTCTGAGACATCAATTATTTGTTTATATAAGGTTTGTTCGGACCTACAGTTCCGAACGGTTCTCTGATTGATGAGCTTGCGCAATAAAATTTTCACCGTTCGAACCTCGTAGTTCTCGAATTTGAAATTCTAGAATTTCAAATTCACCGTTCGTACCATTAGAATTACGAATTCAGAACCGTTCTAGAACCGTTCAATCAGTTCTTGCTAGGGAGCAAGTATTTGAAATTCTGAGTAGTTCG
>JARFOC010000649.1:336002-355970 GCA_031763485.1 Osmoderma eremita
CGACATATGTAAATAAGTTGCAACATAGCAATCGGAAGTGAAGATAGCGCTAATGACAGCAACTAGGGATAGTAGGACATAAAAGTTACTATTGTATCCCATACTGCATACAAAGGTTGAAACGATCTATAGTATAGCTATTAAGTTTGACATATAGATGGCGCTGCTAAGGACAGATTAAAATACATGGGCACAAGTAGCTACGTAAATTAATATATACGATTTGATGATTACACGTAACACAGTGGCAAGTAAAGGTTAGAAGGTTAAACGTGAGAGTTTTAAAGTGTTTTCATTTCCCGCAATCACAAAAAAATGCAAGTTCAAGCATTGAGCATCACCCAACACATCTAAAAGAGTCAACACACACTACTTGTTATTATCAATTATGTGGAATATCCGTTAATTGTTGTGAGCAGTGTATAAATTTGTAATACAATTATTGAATTTATCCGTAGTTTGGTGTTCCCAAAAAAGTAATAATCAAATTTACCACGAAAAAATGAATTGGCTTCGAATTACTGGCAGGCTGATTGTGCGTTTCGTCGTGATCTGTACTTCTCAATTAATCTTCTCTCAACATTTTATTTACACGAGTTGCTCATCCGTCAACGTCACTCCTTGTAAAGGTAGCACGTGGTGTAAGATTTCCTTTTAGAGGGAAAGGTTTTTGATATGTGCCTCGCAGCTTCTTATCTGCTAGAAACATGCGGAACTTTGTTAGTGTAACTAATACTTTTTAAGGCACTTGAGTAAGAAATATTTTAATGCCATTTAATCATTTAAGAGTTACTATAGTATAAAGTATACGTAGTTTATATAGGAAGACAATTATGGTAATTGTTGCAACAAATTCTGTAAAGCATCTATATAATTAAATTATTTACATATACGATGCATAGCGTGAGATTGTTAAGGAAAGTGGAGCACTTGCATACATCATTCTATTTCGAATATTAGTGTTTTGCTAGTATTACGCAGGAAAAGAAGGTTGTATTTTTAATATAAAACATAATGTAATATTAGTATTGTCTTATTGTCATTCATATTTCAAACATATGGCAGCTAATTGTAGCTAAGTAATTCTAAATCAAAGAAGGAATTGAGACGAGTTGTTGTAAATGGAAATGGCTCTCCAATTACAGAACTAACATGCCCAACCATTTTTGTATCAAGTAATATAACGACACATTGTTTAAGTACCTCTTCCTAACTACTGCATTTTGACTCAGTGCACGCACGAGAATATTATGTTAACAAGCTATGTGGTCTACGAAATAATATAGAAGTACTCAATTATATCGTTTGAGTTTGTTTGATGTTTATCACGCAATGAGTACTGGTACAACGGTTTAATACGGAATTAGGGAACATTTACGGAACATGGGTAATTTCACCACCAAATAGCTAATACGTTTTAATGTGAAAGGTAAACTCTCCACCATAAGTAATACTATGGTATTGTCATCACTTTATTTCATGCCCAATTTGTTCTTTAAGGAATGAATGTCAAGTGGATACGCTTCCACGTTTTTAATATTCAATGAAATAAAGGGGCTGTTGTTGGTGTTGTTTTGAGCTTGGTTAGTTTGATTTCTAAAAACAAATTACACCTTTAGCCGATGTTTCGGAAAACACTTTCCTTCTTCAAAACTGTAACACTATTTCCTTATTTTTGAAAATACATAAACAAGTGGGAGTATGTTAAATCCTTATTCTTTAACTTAATTGCAATTACCTAAAAATAATTGTAATTGCATGTGTGCATCAAGTGTCCAAATAGGTATACAACGTTCACATGTAAATGTTGAAAATAAAATAAAAAAACCTTACTCTAACATAGCCCATTAAGTACTATTGTTATAAGCTACTAATTAAATAATGGTTTATTTCCATCAGGTTTACATCCAAATACAGGAAAAAAGAAAAAAAAAACTCAAAATGTACGAATAAAGTTACAATTTTACAATAATAAAATTAGAGAATATATAACGCAATATAGAAGCATACTACACTACAGTCCTGACAATATCTGATAAGGAATGAAAATTAATGTCACAAGTGTCACATATGCTATTGAACGATTTACACATCAAATATATAAGTGATCCCTAGCCCCATATTAGTTCTACTGGAGGGTAAATAAAATGTATCTGATTGTCTTGATGGTAGCCTAGGTACATAGAAAGAAATTTTATTTAACAAAAACATACAATGAATTTTATTATTTAAGAGGTTGTATAAAACTTAATGTTAGTAATACTACGTCGAAATTCAAGAGATGCAAAATTAAATCTAGCAAGCATAACATCATAACTATACCCTCGAGCAGGATAAATGCCATCAGTGAGATACATTAGATACTTTAAGAAGCTACGCTGAACTCGCTAGACATTGGCAGTGCAAGTTCTAAAAATAGGGTACCGCACAAGAGAACCGTAACAACCGTATTAACAAAAGAATTAAATAATAAGCTTAGACAATTAATATCTGTAAAATCTTTGCAATATCTATAAATATAACCATACATTTTATAAGCCTTAGAAATTATTTCCGTAATAGGATCATTAAATGTGAATTTACTATCGAATACTATACCCAAATCACTGACCACGCCAACCCTCGGAAGAACTATGTCATCAGCAAGATAATTATCCTCAATATAGCACTGTTTCCTGGTATAAGTGGTAATCTTGCATTTATTTATATGTAAGTGTAAACTGTTTTGTCGACACCATGCGACAACGTAGGAGCAGGCGTTTTGAAGTAGAATACAATCTCCCTGCGACGCAACTTTAGTAAGTATATTCATATCATCTGAGAATAACAAAACCACACAATGAAGCAGCTTGACAATGTCGTTGATGAATAGAAGAAAAAGAAATGGCCCAAGATTCGATCCTTGTAGTACACCAGAGGTCGGACAGAAAATGGCGTTATGATATTCCACATATTGCTGCCTGTCTGTCTAAGATCGAAGCAGCCTGATTAAGGCGGGGGAAAAGCCAAATGATTGAGGTTTATGGAGTAGAACAGAATGGTCGATCTGGTCGAATGCTTTACGAACCTGTCCTTGTTTGTCTAACACTTCGGACACATATTCGCTAAAACAACATAGGTTAGGAATAGTCGATCGCCTGTCAATGAATCCATGTTGACTAGGGGATAGAAAACATTTCACAGAAGAAAATAAATATGTATAAATGATGGATTCAAGGACTTTGGAGAAGTTGCAAAGAATAGAGATGAGTCTGTAGTTGGTTAAATCTGCAGGATCAGTACAGGGCAAATACCGGATACTCGGAACTGCGCAGCATTAAATTGAATAAGTAATGTGGAGGTTTAACAAACACCACAGCACAATCACGCAAAAGAAAACTAGGAACTCCATCTGATCCACTGAGAAGTCTATCCTTGCAAGCTTTTTATTTTTCCAAGATTTCGATCTCCGTAATTTAAGGAAGATGAATATTCAAAAAGATATCAAGATCTAGGGAGTGCATTGAAAACCCGTTGTCAGACACTGCATAAACACTACTAAAGTACTCAGCAAATGCGTGCATTATTTGGGAGGAGGTGTTATGTTCTTGAGAGTTATGTTTCATAAGCCCAGGTATACAAGTATTGTTCTTTCTGCTATGAATATATGACCATGATTCTTTTGGGTCACACCTCAGCGAGTTTTGCACTTCGGCAATGTAATTGTTGAAGGCATCACTGATAAGAGATGTCTTCTAAGCGTTGTAAATATTTGGTAATAAAAATCAGTCTTGTATTTCTTATGGTTTTTACGTGCGTAGTGCTTCTTGCGGAGGTTTGCAATTATCTTTGGCGTAAACCATGGTGGGTAACTACGTTTAGAGCATCTGGAATTGTATTCAGGAACAGTACATTGCAGAAGGCTATATAGTATCCCACAAAACCACTGCAGGCGCCATTGACACATTCCGCACTAAGAACAGGCGACCAGCCGAACAGGCTAATAATATGTTGTAAATACCACTTTGATCAATATAAATTTTATTACAGTTTTTACAACTAATCTCATACCACACTTCTTTGGATTTGAGATGTAGGTGATAGAATGAGAGCATAAATATAAAACAATAATTATAAAAAAAGGTGGACAGTATAGGTTTGTTCCAACCCCGATTTTTGTACGGTAAGTGTGCCATACATGTATCATTTTGTGTAGCAAATGTGCGCATGCGTTTAATATGCACGATAAGTAAACTTGCGGAAGTTGGAACGGATTTGTAATCGTTCATTTCGTTCTGCATTGTTTTTCAGTAAGCCCGCGTGGTCATCTGGATCCGGATATCTCCAATAGAGAGAGAATGTAAACTGCGCAAGTCATACACACTCCCAGCTGTGTACTGCTTTGACCGTCCTATTACTGTTCGTGTACAATGCTAATTTAATTTGGAACACTTTTGTTACCGTGCTGCGTATGGTTCTAAAAGTATTTGGAAAACTTCGCAATGCGCAGGGACTGCACGGTAATCATAGGATTTTATGCTAGGGTTGTAACGAACCTTATATGGTACACAGAAGTCATAAACATAGATTTATATGCACGTTATTATAGAAAATTCAAATAGCAATTAAAACCAATTAAAACGTTTTTTAACCAAGATTGAGAAAGGCATTTTATGAAATTAAGCCCAGACAATTGACCTGATTTGAATCAATTTAAACAATTTTCCAAATTTTTTAATTCAATTTTTACATGATTAGTTGTTATTTTATTTTATTAAGAATATGTAAACTTTGAATTTGGATGTAAGGGTTAACTAGAAATTCCTTAAGTGTTTCGATGAATACATTCAAATGATATACCTTAACATAATCAAAAAGTAATCCTTAAATATCTATTAAATTAGGGATAGTAGTAATCATTTTCTTACCAGTACTCTTCTAGTGGTGATGAGAATATTTGTCGAATTATTAAATGATTCTATTGATATGGGTAATCAATTATATGCAACTTGATCATGGATTAATTAGAAAATGTTGATTTTGATTCAACTATTAATTTCTTAATTGATGGTTATGCAAATCTTACAGGGTATTACCTTGGATTATATGTATAAGTATTGATTTTACCGTTTGACCTTATATGACCAAGGATATACAACTGTACGCAGTATTATATGTATTTAACCAACTTCTGCACTGCGCGGCAGTTTCAATGCTTTCTTTCCAGGAAACAATTTAAGAGGATGAAAAAAACTTGTGAAATTAAAGACAACATTTATAAACACTTTTAGCATAGTTTTTGTACGCTAAGGGGTAGAATTAAAGTTACAGGTTTATAGGGTTATCAAAATACCTATCTGAAAATTTAACTTCAAATAAAACACGAGTGAAACACGAGTAACGAGTCTAATTGTCGCCATACTATAGTTTTATCAATTGTGGTTTCTCTTCAACAATATAGTAGTCCACCATTACCCTTTCACTGCTCAAGACCAACATAATCGCAAAGGACTTCAGTATATTCTCGTCGACGACGATTTTGACGGGCACTGAATTTGCAGTATTGAAAATAGTTTGGCGCTCTGAAAGTATTAGGCGCACTATCTGAGAAAATAGAAGTGACTAACAACTACATATACCCAACACGGCCAACCTCATGCCCTCTTATGCGAAATATACCAGCTCGCATAATTCCCACTTTTGTGCGTGCACTCTTTTCAACTAACTGAGCTACATGTCCATTCTAAGTAATATCACCTAATTTCTATAGCCAGGTAGTTTACATTCAATCTGTATAATCGATGGTAAACTACAAAAAATACTTTTTTTCGGTATTTCATTAGTGTAAGATATTTATACCTATCTAAGGTAAAATAGAATCCTATTTTAATTATTAACATTTTCAGAATGACTGACAACTGTTGGATTGTAAGCAATTTCGATTATTTTTTATTTCAAATATAACATTAAATACATGCATGTTTTATACATTCATATTTAATCGTAAAAGTTCTGACGCAGCAGTTCAATTTCCCCTGGTTTGTACTCGCCTTACTCATGTCCTTTTGAAAGTATATATATACATATGTGTACATACATATGTATGACTGAGGAAACAATATGGGGCGAATTGTTATAAGCGAACTAGGGTAAATATGTATAATCACATATAGTATGAACACACCCTAAATTCAAACATACATATGTTTGAATACAAATTTGAATATTATGGCCTCTAGAAGTTTTGATGTCTGATATAGGTCACGGTATATATAAATACACACGAATGAATGCTTATGAACAATTCTTTTATTTTTAAAATAATAGTTTCTTTTTTTATTTGAAGGTAGGGTCTTTGGAGGCGTATCTAATATTTTTTGAGAATCAATCATTTTGTCGTTTTCATACAAACTTCCAGATATTTTTATTGATCTTCTACTGCGTATAAATGGTTTTATACGCAGTTTATATAAAATTCATGAGGGATTTAACAAAGATTTTTATCACACCAATGACTGAAAGACACTAGATACATATTTCGACAACTAAGTTGCTATCCTCAGTAGAATCTACAAAGGAAATAAGTGATAGACTTAGCCGAAAATTCAAAAAATTATGAAACT
The DNA here is from genome assembly GCA_031763485.1 of Osmoderma eremita. NCBI lineage: Eukaryota > Metazoa > Arthropoda > Insecta > Coleoptera > Scarabaeidae > Osmoderma > Osmoderma eremita. The sequence goes on from JARFOC010000649.1 coordinate 342,605, forward strand.
TTGGGAACATTCAGATCACATATTGGTATATACTACGAATTTTTTTTTCCTGCAGAAAAAAACACTGAATAGGTGAAATGAATTTTTGAAAATGCGAAATTTTTCATTATACGTCGCTAACGTTAAGAGGTAAGGAAAAAGTTTTTTACGACATGAATGAATTTTATTAAGCAGACATATGGCGTGTATTTTTTTCGACAGGTAAACATGTTTGGGATTAATAATAGGTAATGGGGATTGGTTGATTGTGTAACAAACCTCTAAGCACAGTATTGAAATAAATTTTAAAAACTACCAAAAATATTGATAACTACATCATAAATTTATACTGTATTGATTTCATTAGAGTAAATGGTTGTTACCAAGAGATATAGGACGGATAAACAATAAACATGTTTTTGTATATAATAGATAATAGTTGGTTGTTGTGTAGCAGTCCTGTAGTGTTGATGGTGGCCATAAATATTTTATATAAATATTGTGAATGTAATTCGTTTACTAATGGTAACATTCGAAATGAGAAAGAAGCATTCTATGAGATTCTCGAAGACGAAAATGAATGGTTGCCTAAGCACGATGTTAAAATTGTTGTAGGAGGGTGCAATAGGGAAGGAAATGATATATAGAATACCAGCTGGAAGCCAAATCAAACAGAATATATCGAATGACAATGGACAAAGAATAATTAATTTGCGATGGAACGGAATATGGTAATAAGAAGTACCCAAATATACAGAAAAGAAATTTATAAGGGAACCTGACAGTCGCCCAATGGCAGAGTGGTTAACCATATCGACCATGTTTTGGTAGAAAGAAAGCATATGAATATGATCACAAATGTGAGAAGTATGAGAGGTGCGGAGGCGAACTCTGATCACTTAGTAAGAATGACATGCAAGAGCCTAATGGAAAATATTGAAATTAAAAAAGAAATAGCAAGTAAAACGAGGCACTACGACATAGAACAACTGAAAGACATAAAAGTAAAGAAAAAGTACCAAGAAGTAATGAGGGAGTGTCTGGAAAAGACAAGAACAACGGAGGAAATTGATGAGAGCTGGGCTCAATTAAGACAGGCAATAACAGACACAAACCAAATGGTAATCCCACCGAAAATAAAACAAGCGAAAATAAAGGACTGGTATGATGAGTGTGAAAGGACGGCGCAAGAAAAGAAAAAGCTAAGGGTAATGCTGCTAACAAATAGAAACGAGAGAAATGTATTACACTACAAAGAAAAAAGAAAAGAACTAAGGAAGGAGTATATGTAGAAGGAAAATACGACAATACAATGAAGTAAAATTGAAAGAAATAGAAGAGAAGTTTTAAAATAACGAAATTAAATCCTTCAGGAAACAAAAAAAAGAGAAAAGATACTGTCTCAGGAAAAGCTACATAAAAATAACGAAGGCGCATTAATAGCAGAACAAGGTGAAATACTTGACACATGGAGGGACTACTTTAAGAAGTTAGTAAGCGATGGGGAAACGGAAGGATAAGAGGATTAATATTTACAGGAAGAGGGCAGCAGTAGGATAGAAGAGCCATCATATAAGGAAGTAAAAGAAGTAATAAAAACCATAAAGAATAATAAAAAGACCGAGAGAAAGTAATATAACGTCGGAAATGCTAAAAATGGGTAGGGAAAATTACAGGAGAAACTTACTGAAATGATAAAACTTGTATGGAAGAAGGAGCAAATGCTGGCTGAATGGTTAAATGCATTAATATGCCCGATACATAAAAAAGGAGATGCATGGCTCTGTGAGAACTACAGAGGCATTGCACTGTTGGACACTTGCTGTAAAGTACTGGGTCATTTAATAAAGAGAAGGCTCAATGCGTACATCGTGAATAGTTCAGGGAAGTATCAAGCGGGCTTTAGAAGTAATAGGACTACGACAGATCTAATATTCACACTAAAAGAAATTCAAACTACTAGTTAATGAGTATAAAACTAAACTGCATACATTGTATATAGATTTCAAACATGCGTATAACAGAATAAATAGGAGCGAAATGTATAAAGCAATTCTGCAACTACAGCTCCCAAGAAAATTAATAAGATTGGTGAAAATGACTCTGGACAATACAAAGAATAAAATATCATAGAATCGAGGCAAATCAAGAGAATTTGAAGTAAGATGAAGGTTGAAACAAGGGGATCCTCTATCAACGACACTCTTCAACCTGACATTAGAAATAATAATAAGGAATAGCGAAATAAAGACCACGGAAGCATATTTAATAAGATTTAAAGATATATATTTCTTGATGATCAAAGAGTAAAATCGTTTTCACTAGAAACTCATGCAACCCTAGAATTTCTGTTACCGGACAGATCACATAGATAGATCCCGTAGAACTTGTAGACGAGGTATATACGCCCACACGGGAAAAAGCATTAGAAGCAATAGAATCTGAAGAAAAGAAGTGTATACCAGATGAAGAATCTATATGAGAAGGAGGTATTGTAACTTTAGAATACAAAACCAACGCAATCGTCCAGCATAAGTTTCGCAAAGTTTCATCTATGCAGCAATTGTACAGGTAAATGGTGAAGTAATATTGTGACATAGCAACGATTTGTTCCTACATGTATTATTCTATAGTATTATTACAATTTTTAATTTTTTCTTGCTGCGAAGAAGCAATAAACAGATGTGGTGCGCGACGAGAAAGGTTGTTAAAACTTTCTCAATTCGTATTTAATGAATTTGTAAATGGTATTGATTCAGATGCCATTATTCATGATTTGGACGTCCAGCGATGGGTATTACAAGTTAACACAAACATTTGTTTAAAGAATTTCAAAGCATCCTTGCATTTGACATTTTAAAAGAACCAAAAGAATAGTTTCAAGAAAAATAAATAAACTTATTACGCGATCATATCATATTACCTATTATTAATCCCAAAGATGTTTACCTGCCAAAAGATATATGTAAAAATCTTCATATATTCAACTTTTTTTCTTGTACGCTTAATAAAACTCATTCAAACAAACAATTTTCTCTACCCCTTACCGTTAGCGAATTATGCGCATAGGCAGGATGGAAAATTTTCCATATTTAAAAATTCATTTCACCCACTCAGAGTGTTTTTCGCAGAAAAAAAATTCGCGTATTACATATCTATATGTGACCTGCATGTTCCCAACGTTTCATAATTTTTTGCACTTTCGGGTTCGGGATCGTCCCTTGTTAATATCTTTGGTTACGGTGATGATACTTTGGAAGATATGCTCTTAATCAGATCACCAGTGTTATTATGGCAATGTACTTTGCCAGTGTTATTGCATTGATGATATGGTGAAGAGTATATCTTCATGTTTTACATTCCTTTGTAGGTTCTACTAAAGATGGCAACTTAGTTGCCGAAATACGCTTCTAGAGTCTTTCACCCACTGTGGTGGTAAAAGTATTTCTTGTTTTAGTTTAGTACTATTTGACTTGAACATTTCTTCAAATAATTTTGAAGTTTCAAACACTTTAGAGTTACAAATAACTTCGAAATGCAACTAATAGTTAATGGATAGAATAACATAAAAGATAAATGTACCAATACTTAAATGCTCAATAGCAGATTAAACGAATAGCTCGCACGTAATGTAGCAGCTGCAGTGTTCTCAACGTATGAATTTGCTTTGCGGGGAATAAATGAAGATACATTGATTTTATGCCTGAAAAATACTGTCTAGATATTCATTTCACACGCATACATCATTCCAGCTGCTACTAACTATGGCACTGAATAAAATATCTTACAAATACTTTCAGTTCTTGTTCGAGATATCCACATATCCTTGTATTTTACTGTCGTAGTATTAAGTTTTTCTTCGTTATTCTTCGTTATAAATGGAAGTATAGTGGTTAGGTTTTAAAGATGTGTTTCTATTCTTAAAATGCAAAACGAACATCTTCTAATAAGAGCGCGTTACTGTGTGGGCTCAGTGGAACAAAACAGGGGAAGATGCGGGAATCATTAATTTAATGTTTATGATATTATTTAACAGGCGAGATATATTCAATATTTTTACTCAAAGCGGCTATAGTATCATACAGTATCATATTAGTAGCACTTGACCAAATAGATTTAAAACTACTAAAGAATGGTAGAATATGGACCAATCCATCACCACCAAATGTATGTAGATGAGATATTCTCCTCCTTTAACTTCTTATCTTTTGATACCTTTGTGGTGAGACTAATCAAGGAAACAAGTCCAATTACTAAGAAAATTCATATAAAGAATATTGATAATTTAGAAGATTATGCGTAGGCCTGCGTAATATGGTATAATGCTGTGAAGCTTTTTTAAAACTGGGAATTATTCAAATATTTGAGCTTTATTTTTTGGGAACAGAAATAAATCTGCAGGTGTACAAATTTTACTGTAATACAAAAACAAATATTACGAAGACCGTGTTTTATTATCTTTTAGGTAATAAGTTTTCGGCTGCAGTTCAAATCTACGGTAAGCCTTTAATTAATTAAACTCGATTTCTTATGTTTACCTTCTAGCCTGGCAACTGTGTTTCGACGGTGTAAGAATTTACATTTTTTTTCCACATAAGCAGGGACCTTGCTATCAAAGCGAGAACTGACATTATAAATTGGGAAATTATGTAAATGCTGCTTATTTTTAGGGCGTTCGTTTTTGCTGAAACGAATCAGGGCTGTTAGCAAGCGTTGTTCTTATAAATATGCAGAATGCTTCAGCAGCTTTGGGGATACGATTTAAAATCTACGACATTCATATCTAATATTCAGCCTTTTTGGAGAAATGTTTACAATATTTACATTGTTTACACTGTCTGAATAAATGCCTAGTAAAAAGAAATAAATGGAAAAGCTACTATTCACGATTGGTCTATCGGATGATCCGTCTACTCCTAATACGTCTCCCTAGGCATTTAACTTATTTGGAATAACGTCTCAGTAATTGATGGACTCATCTAAATCCCTTTGTGAATATGTTATACTTATTAAACTGAAGTAGTTTTTTTAATTTGTGGGGTGAGATAGGCATGTGATGAGACCAAATAATGCATGTTATTATTTATTAATTAATAGTGCTTCGTTTTTTCTCTTTTTGTGTAATACATACACCTTGGCCAAAGTTAAGTGTTTACAATTGCTAACTAACTTCGTTATTATTAAAGCTATGAAGTTGGGTAAATTAACAAATTAGTGGCATTTGTTGTTCTGATTGAGATGTTGGAAAATAAAAGCAATTAAATATTTCGTTTCCGAGATTTATAAAAAAGTGTCGAATTCGTACATACAAAATGAAAAATAAAAAAATTCATCTTTTACCCAACTCTGTATTTTCAACTGTGACCAGTGAAACATCTAAAGTGCCAAAAGCAATTAACCGTAAAAAAATGCTATTATATGCGCATAGTGTATTGCAGGAATCACCATACTAGCAAAAGCAACGAAGGGGGTACAAGCATTAAAGACGAAGTCGAGTCTCTCCGAATGCTAAACCCACTTTGCGCCCATAATGGGATTTTTTACGGTTAATTGTTTTTGGCACTTTTGGATGTTTCTTATGTTAAGTCATGGTTGAGCCTTTCCTGGAATCACACCATACGTAGTCCTTCTGGCGGAACTGACAGTTCATGCAGTGTCCGAGCTAGATGTAGTGTACTGCATTGCTGGCCCTATTACATTAGTCTCGGTGGCTTATGTGTTTGACTGGTGTCCTCTAGATGGGGTATGTCGTGGCGCAAGCAAGTGGCTGGGACATTTCGCAATAAGTTCGACGACGCATTAGCGATGAAAGTGGGCTTAGCATTCGGAGAGACGCTGATGACGCCTGGTAGGGAAAAACTCGAATACGTCTTTAATGCTTGCAACCCTTTCATTGCTTTTGCTAGTATGGTGATTCCAGCAATAAACCATGCGCCTATAATGTAAGTGTGAGCACTAACACTATGTAGTCAAAAAGAACTCAATTTATATGGTTCAGTATTAAGGTTTGGGGGAACGGCGGGTGGCAAAAGGCACATGCACTTGGGCCACCTTTACTGGGTACTTGGTGCTCCCCCCCCAACCGGCATCGCTCTTCCACCACCTACCCACGCCACTGCAAGCCAAGGGCGAACTCGAACAGTGCGACAGTCGAGGCGCTGGGCCAATACTACCCCAGACCAGAGTTCCTAATTTGGAAGAGCGCCGGACAGTCGCATAAAATTTGCTTCGACGTCTCGTCTTTAGTGTAACATGCACGGCAGAGGGGACTATTAGCTAATTCTATGCGGTGCTTGTACTTATTCAATTTGCAATGGCCAGTAAATGGCACTACAACTAGCCGAAGATTACTCCGAGAAAGATGCAGGCAATATTTTTCCGTCCTTGACGATAGCAAAGGCATGGTTTTACGTTGCCGGCGGCATGCAGTTGCACATTCTAATCTGATTTCATGCGGAATGGTAGTCCGTTGTTTTATTAGGTGGCTGAGTGTCGTCTACATGAGAGGTAAGGCGATTTCCGCTTCCATAAAGGGGGAGTGCGATCACCCATCCGCCAGCTCGTCGTCAGCCTCGTTGCCCGGGTTTCCTTTGTGTCCTTTCTGCCATAGGAGTGATACGACATTATGGCCAGCGATCGCCGCCGAAGTAGCATTGAAGCACCAAACCCGAAGCGATTCTGTAGTTGTTGAGGGGCTTTAGGACAACTTGGCTATCGCTGTAAAGAGCAATGTGCTCCTCCTAATGCCTCTTGCGTGAATCTCACTCGCACCGTGCAAACCTCCACCTGAAAGACCGAAAAAAGCTTAAGTGAATCCTTAGTTCCGGAGAGAAAATTCCTGATCCAGTCCTTGTTGTGGTTTTCTATCCATCCGTGAAAATGGAAATCATTGGTGGTAGTACGACGTGGGGATCAATGTGAACACAGTCTCGTTCGCGAAAGGCAAACACAGAGGGCACGCAACCATAAGTTAGCTTAGGCCTGATTATGGCAGTGTACAGCCACAGCGTCATCTTCGGAGAAATTCCCCGAGTTTTTCCAAAGATGCAGCGACACTGCCAAACACTACACATGCTCTTTCGGTTTTTGCTTTGACGTGCCGGCCCCAGTTCAGCTTTCTATCAAACACAACTGCCAGATGTAATTCCTTCTGAAGAACTAAGGGCATTGCCAAGCAATTTTTGTGGATGGAGGTGCTTCACTTTTCTTTTGCTGGTGAAGGGTACCATCTATGTTTTATCTGGGTTTGCAGATAGGCCATGTTCTCTACACCAATTTTCGATTGATTTCAGAGCAGTTTGCATGAGGTTACAGAGCACACCCTCAAATCTACCATCTATGAGGACGGAATGTCGTCCGCATATGCAATTGTGTGGAAACCAGACACGTTGTGCACATGGACGAGGTCATCTACCACAAGGTTCTGAGAACAGCCTCGACCTACGGGCCCCCTAGTCCTTGTATTGCCCTCTGCGTTAGCATGAGGCGTAGCCAAGGCACGAAAGTCGGCTCAGCCCCGTGCTGGGCCAGGGCAGTGACAATACTGTTGATGCTTTATCAAATGCTCCGTCTATATCTAGGAACAATTCCAAGGTGGAAATTTTGTTGCACAGAGATCCCTCGATCCGCGGCCGTACCATAGAGCCGGTGGATCTACCCGTAGTGTACGCGTGTTGGTTTGGGAAGTGGGTGTCAAAGCAACGCCATTTTTTTACTTATATGGTTTATATGGTTCACAAGTTATGTTTCTGTAAATTTAGAATTTTCAATGGGATGAGAAATGGCTTAGCAATCAGCGAGGATAAATAAGTTATTAAATTAGATTAATCATAACCGACGCTTTTTAACGAACGATGTAATTCATAAACTTTCTAACTTTAACTTTGTTTTTCTTTTATTTAATGTATGTATATCCGCGATAAAAGATAATAAATACTTTTTTCGCAATATTTTACTCGTCGTGCGTCATTTTTTATTCACTTTGTTATTCGAAATCATTTAAATTTTATTAATCTGCTAATTAAGTGAAACTATTTACTTTAAGTGAGTTCTCGTGTAAAGAATTCGCCAAACATTCTATTGTTTTTAAATATATAATGTTATAATCCTGGAGTGTACAAGAAAATTGTAGAAAAATGTTTTAATTGCCACTTGTTTATTTTTGTTAACCACTTCTCTGTTGGAACAATATTTCATACAGTCTTAATTTATATATAAACCTTTTTCATTACTTATAATAGGGAAATAAGTGGTTTCAGATATGCACATACAATATATTAACCTTCTGTATTTTCATCATCTTTATAACAACATTAATTAATGAATTAGCAAATAAAAATAGTCCGATATAATTCATGTATTTTCGTTTGTTAGCAGGAAAGAATATGGACGGTCAACGTGCCCTGGAATTAATGCCGCTACTTCAAGAGCGCCTAGTGATTTTAACCGGCGGTCGAGATCGACGCGGAGGACCAGTATTATCTTTTCCGGCCAGTCCACGAAGAGAGAGGGCGAAACCCGAAGATTATCGTCGCTTGCTTCAATACCTCATGTCCATACCAAAGTATGTTAAAAATTTGTCTATATTATTACTCAACTTTTCGCGGTAGCTGCTTTTAAAATAAAGCAGAGTAGTATGCTTATCTGTTTAATACCGACAAGTTTCATGAGGATAAGAACTCGTTAAATTTGCATTTCTCCTATACGCAGTTTTTCAAAGTCCGGAACAACCATACATTATATAACTAATGAAGTAGGATTGACCGAAACATCATTATAACTTAAGATTCAACAAACTTAATTTGGGTAATCAAAAACGTACTTAAAACACTTTAATGATTGCTTTTCATGTGTATCAATATGAAGAGCTTCAACCAACAATAACTGTGATCCTTCGACTTACCAATAAGTTATTTAAATGGCCTTTGGGACTTTTATAGAAAATTTCATTACTTCGTCCACGTTTTACTATTTGGTAAAGCGTAGAACTACAAAGCTTCGTTTGTTTTATATGTTGTAAAATTGGAGTCACTGTTACCACAGTACCACATTAAGAAAAATACCTCGTATTACCAAGAAGTCTTTACTATTAATATTATTACCACGAGATTTTTTTCTTGTTCCGGATGAAATGGTGATCTAATTATGTGTGTACCTTATTCTAATAAGCGCCCCGGCGGTTAAATCATTTAGGTCATCTATATCTTTGCGCGGGTTAAAAGAGGTGGGGCATATATTAGAGTGCGGCGTTTATTTCGAATCAAACCAAATCCTCATTTCTATTTTTTTGCTATCCATCTCAATACAATTGTATTACAACTTAGTTTTGATACAAAACGACTTCGTTTTAGTATCAGATACGGAATTCACTCCGAATGTGGTTAACGGGGATTCCCCTACCAACTTTTGACGTTGATTGTGTGCACTTCGCTAATGATGCGGCGTTTACTAGAGTGCGGCGTTTATTCCATTCGGCATTATGTTCTTGCGGCGGTTATTGGAAGTGCGTCTCCAATTAGAATAAATACGGTATATTAAAACCAACCGAAAAACTCATTGGGTTTATATACATTTTTGTGCATTTATAAAGTTTGTTCCAGGACGCCGGAAAGCCGTACGTTGTACTGTCGCACGCATGCGTATCACTATATTAGCGTTCCAGCAACATTTTCGGCAGTTACAGAGCGGTCATTTCGGTTCACGGTCGGAAGCAGAAACTGTGTGGACTGACATGCGCATTAACCGTGCAACTTGTTTGATTTTTATTATGCATTGGTTGGTAGTTTAGTAAACTTGGTTGATTGGTATAACAATTGGTAGCAATAAATATATGCGAGATTGTGCGTCACTTGTGTTTGTGATCTAAATCTGGAAAGTGTTAGCAAATTTCCTTAAGAAGTAGTTGTATATTCAATTTGCGTTTCCCCTTTTGTGCTTGATGACCGAGTTTTAAACAAAATTATGAGCGATATTGAATGCGATAGCGATATCTTTACGGACAGTGGCTTCTGATGGAAGTGATTTAGAGGAAAGATTTCTATACAGAGAAAAAAATGAAAATTATTATTTAAAGTGTATTGCAACTAAGCTAAATTTCCTTGTACCAAATATACTCATTTTTCGACGTTTTCAAAATTCTGGTACGCTAGCGCTGAATCTGTTACTATAAGCACAATAAGTGTTCCAACAAACATTTTTAGCAATCGGTGTGTGAATCGGTTCAAACCCCCGCAGAACTAACGCATGCGCAATAAAAATGTATGCACTGATACACGAACTGTGGGCGAGTCGCGTTCTGGAACAAACCTATAGTATCTAAAATATAGATATCCAAAACAAACGTAGGTATATGTGAACCATGCTATCTCAGTTAAAGTTTACGTATGGACCTTTTTTTTCTAAATGATTAAATAACGTTACTAAAAATAAACGGTAGATTATATACAGTCATATTATTTGCTAGCGTAGAATTCAATATATACTAATATAGTATATATTGTAATATAGTAATATACTAAGCCTTTCTTTTAAAATAATAAGTATGCGTTTTGACACAGTCTGTATAGGTAGTCTATTTTTTTTTTAATTTTGCAACATCGGTTACTGTAAAAATTTTCGTAAAACATTTTTTTTGTGAATGAACTGAACGAACGAAACCGATTTCCACTGGATCAGTTTGATTTGAAAAAAGCGACACTCAACGACTGCAAAATAAAACACAAGGTCGTCAGAAAAGCCGACTTCGAAAGTAACAGATACTGACTGTGTTTCTAGATGTTTCCCAAGTTTATCGTACGTTTTGGCACACGCGTCTTCCGGCCCTGTTTTTTTTTTATAAAATCAGGAATGGACTTGGTTTGCAATTTTCAAAACATAATTGGATGATGGGTGGAATACTTTTCTTGCTCTCCATAAGGTGATGTTAAAACCCATATATGGGATTCAAATCAGGAGGTGTGCAAGTGATTCTCATATTAATACAGAAAGGTATGAACTGGAACCTCTCTGTATTAATATGAGAACCACTTGCACACAAATTCTTTAATGTCAAATACAAAGAAACTACTGCAACCACTTTACTTAACAATCATGATGTGAAAAGTCCAAAAAGTGCGATCCGTTGTATTTGTTAAATAGATTAATATACAATTTATAATTCCATGTAGTCAGTAATATTAGATTTAGGGGTGTCAATGGGCTCCTGCCTACTTTATTGTTTACTGAATGTTCTATGTAGAACAGATTGTATTCCTAAATGTCAATAAAAAGTAATCTATCACATATTGTCAAGACTGCAATAAATCTTTTGCTTCTAATTTCATCACCGTAATAGGTAATAAATTATAGCGGCATTATGTACTGGGATATTATAAACCGTTTGAATGCCGTCGACTATTTTGTGGGGCAAGACTCACATAGCACACAAATTATAAGGAAATGGAAAATCAACATTTATGTTTGAGTGTGGCAGGTAAAAAAGCTTTATTCCATAAAATTTAAAAAGTTCAATATACAATATACTTAATGGAATTGACGTGATCGATGTACGCTCTACAATATATCAATTTAAAGAACTAGAGAGTAATTAGAGGATATAGTATAAAAGTGTCCACTGCAAATGCTTTTGCGTTACTTATATTTAGTTAATCAGGATTTACATAAAAATAAGCTTATGGAAGCAAAATATTTTTAATTAGTATATACAGGGTCTCCCAAGTTGAGTGGCCTATTAAAATATAATAGGAAAGGAAATACACAAAAATTCTGAAAATAAGTTCACTGCCCTAGGCCAAAGTGATCTTTCAGTGCTCTGAAAGATCACTTTGGCATCATTTCCGGTTGACCGGAAGTCGTCATTAACTTTCTTATTTTAAATAGAATGTTATAATTTTTATTGCAAATTCTAATTCTAAACATTATTCAAAAGACAAAATACTAAGGTTTGCCTATACCTAAATGTTGAGTTATCTTCAAATTTATGTAAAATATCGTTTCGGTAGCGTTTCATTAAAAAAATTGTTTTACGACACTCAAGACACTCATAATTCACTCAAGATTCAAGTTGTTTGTATAATACTTAGGGTTTCAAATCTTGGCCTAAATATCCCTGAAAATTTTATATTCTGGTCGCGATATGGTGTCACAGAATCAAATTCTGCAGCGACTAACATTAGGTTCCCTATACGTATTTCTTTTCGTTTTCCCTGTTATTAATAATTGTATATTTTAATGGCATATTTTGCTAGAATTAACCCAATTTCCCAATGAATTTCAAAGAAAGTATTTATTGGCTTAGCACGAAAAATGTGCAAAATGTAGAAAATAAGGAGAAAAGTAACTTTCAGTCACTTTAACTTCACTTTCATTGAGCGTCTTCAAAAAAATAAGCATGCCTTGAAAAACAATTTTTGGACAGTCTAATTTTTCGTAGCAGATCTTACAATTGGTTAGTAAAAGATTTTCTTTTATAATTTATTAGTGTTGGTTTTTAAGTGATAAAATACAAATGAAAAATTTTATTTATTATCATGAAGAAGTACTGAATTTATTTTACTTCACCGGGAATCTGATAAATTTGATAAAAGAACTTGTAGGAAATTTAATGTATTGTATTGCGAATAATTGGATTAATTGTGGCAAAATATGCCATTAAAATACACAATTATTAAAAACAGGAAAACGAAAAGAAATATGTCTAGGGAAACCTAAGACTAATTCTTGCTTAACTTGATTCTGTCTGTCATAATGTAAAAATATACATTCCATTTAAGAAAATTCCATTTAAGAAAATAGAGTTTTGGGCAGTTAAACATATTGAGGTTCGACACCATATTGCGACCAGACTGTAAATTTCTCAGGGATAATTAAGGTATGATATGAAAGCCTGAAGGTTATACTTTCAAATGCTAAGCAACCTGAATTTTGAAATTTAAGAGTGTAGTAAAAACTTTTTTTTAATGATGGCCTACATCCAGCCGTAAAATGCCATTATCGGCGCATGGTTTATTGCTGGAATCATCATACTAGCAAAAGCAATGACAGGGGTACAAGCATTAAAGATGGACTCGAGTTTCTGCCTACCAGGCATCATCAGCGTCTCTCCGAATGCTAAACCCACTTTCATGGCTAATGCGTCGCGAAGTCATTGCGAAATGTCCTAGCCACTTGCCTGCGTATAATGTTGTGATTCCAGGAACGGCTTAAGCATGACGTAGCATAAGAAACATCAAAAATGCCAAAAACAATTAACCGTAAAAATGCCATTAGCGGCACATGGTTTATTTCTGGAATCACACTAGCGAAAGCAATGAAAGGGGGTACAAGCATTAAAGACGGACTCGAGTTTCTGCCTACCAGGCATCATCAGCGTCTCTCCGAATGCTAAACC
>JARFOC010000649.1:356070-378647 GCA_031763485.1 Osmoderma eremita
CATAATAAACTCCGGGGGTTTGCTTATAACCTTTCGGATCGCATGACGCAATCTGGCGAGAAAAATCGACCCGTGTGGGGACCAAAGCAATTTGCGATGCGTGGATCGCACGAGACGAGTCTGACGATCCGAGTTCGAGTCCCAGTCACTTCGAGTGCCAGTTGACCCGTGTGCGGACCCTCTAACTGAGCCAGTTTTGCTGTCGCAATTGCCGATTAGTGGGCCGCGGCGTCGTCATGATGAAAGAGGATTTTTTTCTTCGGTAGATGTGGTCTTTTCCTCTTTACTTCAGCATCGAATCGGTCCAATAAATTAGTACTGACCCGTGATCGTTCTTCCTTTATCCAAATAATCCATTAAGATGATACCTCGCGAATCCCAAAAAAATCGTCGCCATAACTTTTCCGACTGATGGTATCGTCTTTGCTTTCTTTGGTGCACGTTCGCCGGGAGAAACCCACTGTGCTGACTGAGCTTTTGGTTCCGGCGTGTAGTGACGCATCCATGTTTCATCAACGGTCACGTAACGCCGCAGAAAGGCAAGGCCAAACATTGCGTTGAAGTCGTCACGCGATTCCGTTTCTGATCAGTCGTCGGCAGACGCAGCAGCTATTTCGCGGATAGCTTTCTTATACCCAATTTTTCGTGTAAGGTATTTTGTACACGTTCAATTGAGATGTTTGCCATCTTAGCAACCTCTCTTATCTTTATCCGGCGGTTTGCTAATATGATATTATGCACTTTTTAACCATATTGTCGGTAGTCACGTCAATAGGACGACCTAGGCCCTCCTCATCAAAGACAGAGGTTCGGCTACGCTTAAATTAATTAACCCAGTATCTGATCATCGATGGTGCATGATTCTTATAAACTGCATGCAACTTGTCATTGATTTCTGCGGACGTTTTCCCATCCACAAAAAGAAATGTAATCACTGACCGGTATTTTCTTTTTCCATGATTGCAAAAATACATACACTTCGTCACTTTCAACAGCTATAGAAACTAAAGTACTCGATGAATCTTCTTCTGAAATTTTGATAGATGTCGACTAAAGAATAGTACTCACAGTTGGTAATGCTGATTTTCACACAAAGGGCCATCTGCCGTCAGACACCGGTATTTCCATACGATCCTCGTAATACTAAATTAGTGAAGCCTGAGTCCCTTACATTCGGCGGTTTTTACATAGAAGGGATAAATATTTCCACTTTAAATACAAACGGACTCCGGAAATACCGGAAAAGAGTTGAAAAGGTGTTAATTAATTCCAGATTCTTAAGTGTATGATTTATTTGAAATAAGTAATAATGATCCAATTCCGGAAACGCTGACAACGTGTTTTTTATTTATATATTATCCATGTAACTGATTTTACTACGTGTCAATTAGGATATTGAAATAACTTGATTGCTCATAATTTTTGAGCATCTCAAATCATGACAAAAAGCACAAAACAAAACTTCCTATTAAGTGATTTCGTTGTTATTGTTAAATGACACTAGCGGGTATAAAGGTGAATTACTGAAATTACAGATTAGGAATTCATACATATGTATGTAAAATATTTAAATGGAATGAAGTGTTGTTCACAAAGTAGGTCAAACTTATCAAAACATTTACATGTCCATTCTTCGGCTCTATCTACTCGTGCACTTGCATCATTGACCTCTTGGCGATTTGTGCGTATATCTGCGCCGTTGATACTATAATGAATTCTAACATCTCTATTTCATAGAATGTGTAGTCTTACGTAGTATATCTTTTCTTTTTCGCTTTAACATAAACATCACTTTAAAAAAACCTATCACGACATCCAAAAAATGTTTTCTTTTGTTGTTTGGGAGGCAAAAGGCACTTTAAAACACAAGCATTATCTCTGTATTTCGGGGCCACAACTTCAAAATATATGCATACGTATTATGTATACTTTCTGCATGTATTTGTTCCATGATAGTATACATGTTTGTATAAAAATCTGAAGGTTACTTACTATTAGTAGATAAAAACAGATTCGAGTTCGCATTAAAAAGAAAAATATCAACCATTTGGACCGCGAGGTGTTCGCTATAAATAGACTCTTTTAAATTAAGGGGATACCTTAACGTGTGCATTAACTGAGATCCCGATACGAGATAGGACTGTCACTATATTTAATTTTTTCGTTTTGTTACAGCGACGATGCCAGAACCCTGGGTTTTACCGTTTTAGTCGATATGAGAGGCGCCACATGGTCCACCGTCAAGCCGATTCTGAAAGCGTTACACGAACATTTTCCGCCAGGTGCCGTTCACCAAGCCCTTATTGTAAAACCTGACAACTTCTGGCAGAAACAAAGAACGTCTCTTGGTTCTCACAAGTACAAATTTGAGGTAAAAATATGTACATACATTATGGTAGCGCAATGAATTTCTAAAATTACTACTATTTAGTCCCTCGTAGTAACTGCAGACTGCACAGAACATTTTATTGTCCCACACCAAAAAACAAATATTCTAATCAAATCACTTATATGCAGAATGTTGTCCAATTATTATTAGTGATCTGAGTGTAGATATCCATACAAGCGACTTATTTGCTTTGTTGATGTTGTGCTCAGAGGCATTTCCAAATGTGTAAGTGTTCCTTCCCCATGTAGGTTGATACACAATTTGTCTTAGACTGCTACTTTAACCATGGAATCATTTTATTTTAATATTAATTCAGTTTGGGGAAAATTAGGGCATATGCAGATACAGTTTGAAAGAGGAGCCGAATATATTTCTGCTTGCCAAAATAGTGTTCTTTAGAGCGACAAATATTTCTTTAATTGAAGTTCAAGCTATTCCAAAAGCAAAATATGAAGTAAGTAAACCTATGCCAAACGTTGAACTAACACTCTGGGCAATAGAAGAATTAAGTTCAAAACAAGAAGCAACATAATAATATTGTTATATAACGTTATAATAAATAACACCTCTACTGCAAGGGAACTGCTTTGATGATACGTTGCACCTCTTATTTTTGACTTACCTACTTGTGAATGTTGAGGTGATTAACTAATAAAGATAGGGCTTACTTTTAAACTTCGACAAAGAGTTACCAACATCATATTTCTCTTGCCACCACATAGTATTAATTTTACTAACGGATTACTAGATTATATATGATAAACTCCTGTGTCTGGTTCCTATTAAACGGCACATTGTTTAAACACTTTGAGTTTAGTGCCTGTTTCAAGCTTGGCATAGTTAATATACAGGGTGAGTTTTTTTTCTGATATTTAACATGGGGGTCTCGGAAACCAGGGGAAATAGAGAGACGATCAAGTGTCTTTTCCCATTCGATCGCTGCTAATTTACGATAACTTAATCAACATTAAATGAAAACTAATTTTATTTGCACTAGTCAATAATTGTCGTTTACATCATTTAAAAAATGCGGTTTTTATGAAGTCATAACCGACTGTGGTTACCATAAAAAAACCCAATTTTTATATCGTACGTCAAAAATTATAGCTTAAGTAAAAAGTTTGGTTAGGCCTTAAAGTCGATAACAACAGAGCTACAGGTACCGAACGAAATAACAAGAAAACAATTTTTTTTCGAGATATCTAGTTAGCTTTTTTTCCAAAAAAGGCTCATTCTATTGGGCTCGTAAAACTACAATCCGTCCCCATTTGATCGTCTCTATCTCCGCTGGTTTTCGAGATCCCCATGCTAAACATCGGAACAACTGACCCTGTATATGCATACGAGGTGCGTAAATTAAGTAATAAGACTGACAACGTAGCGTTTGATATGGCAACACGGGAAGCACGGGACATGGAGGGGCGACAAGTGGACATTGTAATACGCGTTCAGTGCAAATTTGAAATCGATCAAGTCATTCGGTTGTCCGTTGTCGTTTTTCCTCTTGCACCCGGTTTTCGTAGTGCGTTCTATAAATGGAAGACATTAATTTCGAGCAACGGTGTGCTATAAGGTTTTGCTTCAGACTTGGACAAAGTGCAACAGAAAGTTTTGCAAACTTCAGCCGGCCTACGGAGACAGTGTTTTATCAAAAGCCCAGGTTTTTCGGACATTTTCAGAAGCAAGAGAGTCGCTGGGAGATTAGCCACGCAGCGGAAGGCCTTCAACTGCAAGAACCGATGGTAATGTCGACATAATCCGCGATCTTGTGCGTTCAGATCGTCGGTTGACGGTCAGAATGATCGAGGAACAGTTGAATTTGTCTCACACCACCGTTCATTGTTTTGACCAATGAATTGGGAATGAGAAAGATCTGTTCGAAAATGGTTCCAAAAAACCTTGCGTAGGAACAAAAGGACATCGGGAGAGAAAGGTGGAATCAATTGAAAATAATGACATTTTTTTGGAACGTGTGATTACTGGTGATGAGAGTTGGGTGTTCGAGTATGACCCGCAAACAAAACACCAAAGCATGGAATGGCACACTTCAGGCTCTCCAAAGCCCAAGAAAGCAAGAACGAGCATATCAAAGATGAAGAGCATGCGGATTTGTTTCCTTGATAGCCAGGGAATCGTTCACAAAGAGTTCGTGCTTCAAGGTCAGACAGTTAACCAACATTTTTACCGAGAGGTTCTCGAAAAACTCCGAAAAGGGGTCATGCGTGTGAGACCAAACATCAAGAACGATTGGATCCTGCATCATGACAATGCGCCTTGTCACACAGCAATTTCCATAAACGGTTTTTGGCCGGTAAAAATATTTCTGTGGCTACTCAGTCTCCTTATTCACCTGACTTGAGTCCTTGCGACTTTTTCCTCTTCCCAAGATTGAAAATTCATCTGAAGGGACATCATTTTGGGACACTCAAATACATTCAAACAGCTGTAACCGACCAGCTAAAGACGATTCCAATATCCGAGTTCCAGCACTGCTATGAGGAATGGAAGAACCGTCTCCACCGCTGTGTGGCTTCTCACACATTTTCAGGGAGACAACGTTCAATTGTAATTATATTCAAATAAAAATATTTAAAAATAACAGTTTCATTACTTAATTTACACATCTCGTATAGTACTTCTCATAACAGAAAACCCACTTTCTGAGAAATAAACTGGGGTTTGTGTATACATATTTTTTTTAATTTCAATTTTGTTGCATACTGGATCCAAAAAGATTAGAAATTTCAGGTTTATTTCAATATTTATAAGTTTAATGCAGTTAAATTGGTAGTGATTAAATAGCGATTTTTTCTTGTTGTTACACTAAGCGCTGATATTGTTGCAAATTTAATATTAATTTAATATTCTATCAACCGTAATGCACCTTTCCTTTTGTGTCGCAGACAAATATGATAAGCCTAGAAGCCTTGCCGAAGATAATAGATACCTCACAATTGACCACAGATTTAGAGGGTACTCTGAGTTACGATCACACTAGCTGGTTAGAGACGCGGTTAGCTGTTGAGGAATTTTCCTGGCAAGCTGCCGATCTCTTAGATCGCTTAGACGATCTACAGGAAGATTTGTCTAGGAGCGATTTCGCGGACGACGTAAGCGGGGCGAAACACAAGATAGATCTGCACAATGAAATGAAGAAGAAAATTATGAAAGCGCCAGTCGAAGACCTTGATTTATTAGGTAAGTTAATTTGATTTTGTAGATTGTTTTTCTGTTTGTTTTTCGCCTAATCCATTTGAAAGTACTTAGATATTTTATGCAATTGGGTAAGGATGTTTTTATAACCGACTAGACACAATAAGACGGCACTGTTTTTTTTTGTTTCTTTATTGCATCCACTTGGTATGGTTGGTTCGCAATTAAATTAATGCAGACTAACAAGGGACGATCCCGAACCACGAAATTCAAAAAAATTATGAATCTTTGGGAACATACAGATCACATATAGGTATGTACTATACATTTTTTTTCTGCGGAATTTTTGAAAATGGAAAATTTTCCATTCCGCCTATAAGAGGTAGAGAAAAAGTTTTAAGACAAAAATTATTTGTTTGAATGAGTTTTATTAAGCAGACAAGAACATGTTTACCTGTCGAAAAAAAAAATGGAAAAATGTTGATACAACGAACTTTTGTTTGTCTGCTTAATAAAACTCGTTCAAACAAGCCATTTTTGTCTTAAAACTTTTTCTCTACCCCTTACCGTTAGCGAGTTGTGCGCATAGGAAAATTTCCCATTGTCAAAAAGTCTTTTCACCCACTCAGCGTTTTTCTACAGAAAAGAGCGCATAAATCTCCGTGTTCCCAAAGTTTCATAATTTTTTGAATTTCCAGGTCCAGGAACGTCCCTTATAAGTCAAGGGAGAATCGTATAATCAAAAGTTCTAGCTCGATATTGGTTTCACCGCCAGCTTTAGAGCTCTTAGAATGAATTTTAACTACATTTTACGAAAGTTGGGTCGACCGTAATTCCTCTTGAAATATCAATTTCGGTTTCGGGACAACTTCCATTAAATGCCGAACATAGAATCTGGAAAAAAAAACGTTTTAAATACATTACCGTTGCCCCTAGATGGTGGTGCACTCTACACAGAAATAACATAAGGGTAGCACGTTCGATTTACATTCTGATATCTCTTTGATCAGCCTTTGGAGGTTCAAGTTTCCGAAAATAAGATAAATTTAATCAAATTCCAAGACACGTATACTTTTTATTAGGCCGTTCTGGCAATCGTCAGCCTTGTATTCGTATTTTATTTGTAGAAGAGGTTCCTTTTCAGATACGGAATAATTAGGGACTTGCTATAATTTTAGATGTTCTTTTATAACCTTGCCCCTTTTCCTCACAAAGGGATATAAAAAAGGAATGAAAGAGTCGCTTCGTGCGCCTGAATTCTTTTGTCATCTAGAAATGAATTAAAATTTATAAAGGCCGATTAGGTCAAGGTCTATCGAGTATGCAGTAACTCTGCAGTATGATTCAAAAACCGTTAGCATTAACATGAGGTTGACCAAAAACATCGCAATTGAACGACGGGCCAATAATTTATTTTTGTAAATGTCTTTCTTTTATATAACTATTCATATTATATGAAGTACACGTAATATCTTTAAGGTTTAGGATGGTTTATATGTATAGTTGGAACGATAATAAAACTAGATTTACTATATTTAGAACGTACTAAGTGAACAGCTATCTAGAAACGATACAGTAGTATGACGTGAAAAAATCTAATGTCTAACTGATTTAGTCAGAATGTTATTATGTCATGATACACTATTTTGCTTTTTTTCCCTATTGTTAAGATTACGTTTCGTGGTAGTATGTTTGTAGGGGACCACCTCAGTAGAGTGTTGTGGCATGTAACTTTGTTAAGATGGTTATAGCGCAGATCAGTTCTAACATACTGTATGTAAGTTTGTAGGTGTTTGGAGAAATGTATTAGATAGGCTTGTAGGAAATTTGTTTTATTTAATTATTTTTACATTTATGAAAGAACTATTACATTAACGAATAGTACTGTAATCATTACCGGCAATCATTGTATACATACGCCTTAGGTCATTTTACTGTTCGTTTGCTTTTGTTACAAATCTTAAAGGTAATCTGAAATGGTGTGAAAAATAATAGTGCTCTAAAATAATAAGCCTTCGTTGAAATAGTAAAACTAAAACAAAAGATATCTTAATAAGCAAAGAACTCTACGCCTAAGTTGTTATCCAGTAACTTCAGCGTTAGTGCATACCTTCTCGAGGCATACGTCTCAGTTCATTTCTTAGTAGTTTCTACTGAGGATGCGAACATCGGCAACCCACACCTCCCGATTTCGATGAAACTGTACAACTGTAAGAGTACCTTGGTATAAAGAACAACACCATTTTCTTTTTCTGCCAAATGCCCCGATTTCGCAACTTGTTGAAGTGACCTTAGTTCCTAAGGTCTGTTTTAGTTAGTTAATATTACAAAAACATTGTAGTTAGTGGTAACTACCTATTGCAAAATAGAAAATACTATTGTCTAAATAATGTTAGGCGTAATAGAGTATTACGTCTAACATTATTTTCCTTTGTAAATTCTATTGAGGATGCCAACTTAGTTGCCGAAATACGTATTTAGAGTTCTTCATTTGTTAAGGTGGTAAGGATACTTTTGTTTTAGTTTTACTATTTCGGGTCATCGTATCCCATTATTTTATTCCATTGCTATTATTATGTAATCTTCTGACTCGCCACTAATTGGCTAAATCTTGTTCCTGGAATTACTATTTGAAAATTCACTGCTATTATTTTGCACACGCAAATAATATCGCGTTAAACAGTGAGCAGCTATTGTTTCGGAAATTTCCGTCCTGTGTCAATGCTAGAAATAAGAGTGGTTAGACACCCTCAATATCATCTATTTTCAATTAAAGCTAACGGCATAACTTTATTCCAATATTACCATTGCTTTTGTTGTCACTGCTGTTTTTGCACACCGCTGTACATATATTTTGGAATACATTTTGGAGAATTTATGGTTAGATTGGAAACATTTGTTTCATTTCATTTAGACATATTTTATACCGTTGAATGTGTGTGGGTTTCTGGTCATATATTTCATATATTCATTCGTTTATCTCTTTCCATTACTTATGCATACATATAGCACACGCAAGAATTAAAAAGCTTCAATTTTAAAACTTTCTGGGACGGGTTATTTTTCTTTCTTCTTTCACTACAGCCATGTCAAACACAAGGTCACTGGTGGGCCAAAAGCATGAAGACCGTATTAGACTAGGTGGGCCGCAAAACCGAATCTTAAAGAAGACAAACTACTGAAAATCTTAACGAAAAAAAGTACTATTACAAGACACGTATATTTATTAAATTTTCAATAAAAAGGACATTACAAAAAAGTACAAACAACAAAAATATGTTAGAACACTTACCCTTCTCTGAATACTGTCCTAATATAGCATATTATCAAAGCTTCAATATAACTAATTATCAACACCAAACAACTTACGTCGGTCGTCGAGAACGGTCGTGATACGTGTATGGACTTGTTGCAGCGCGCGCCACATTATCTGGCTGTTTTCAAAATTGATTCGGGCCGCAGGAAAATGTTCAGTGGGCCGCATGTTTGACATGGCTGATCTACTACTACTACTACTATCATCATACTACCACGATGCACTGTGGAAGACAATACTTAGCCCACGATGACTTAAATGACTCAATTCATAGTGTTGTGTGACGATAAATAAATTGTTTACGCATAAATAAGTGCGCCTTTCGGAAACAACCTACAACTACTCTAGAGCGTTCTAGAAACCCTACACTCGCTTCTTAGAGAGGGTTTTGGAGAATGGAAATAGGTACTGCCACCCGCTAGGCGTGAGTTCGAAAAAAAAGTTTTCCCGTGAAGTTGGAATGGTTAAATCGTGGCAAATAGTGAACTTGTGGAAATAAGTATAGTGGAAATAAATGACAATAAATAAATAAGTGGTGTTAGTGTTTTTAGTTCATTTGATTATTGCAATTTTAAGTACCTACAAGTAGTAATCAATAATAAAGGATATTTGTACGATGAAATCAACGAAACGATATCGAAAACTGGTAGTCTTCAATACCATAAAAGCAAGTTTGCTTAACAAGAAAGAAGCTCCAACAGAATCAAGTATACTGCATGACATGAAGTTGCGAATTTTTTGTAGAAGCGTTTACCTATTCAAAGGTAATAATTGATCAAAATTTTGTTGCGAAACAGGAACGTCGCCGAAGAGGAACTGGGAGCCGAAGAAAAACTAATGAAGTGCAGGACCGTCACCGGCAATAAGAGACCGGTCACACAGTACTAGGTCAATTGTGGATCAATTTTGTATAGAGATGCATAATGATCGCATGAAGATCATACGGAGACGTTGGAAACGTTGTGATATTCGATTTTCCGTTGAAAGGCATGTGCCCCGAGACGTGATAGTTTTGGTAGGAGAGGAGATCTCAATTGGTGTTTATCCGAGGCAACATGAATGGCCAGCATTAAATTGACGAATTTTTCTAAGCCGGTTCAAAGATGTCCATGTCAATATCTTGCCATAACCACCCAGATCTCTCGACCTCTCGTCATTGAACACGTGACGGACATTATGGGAAGAAAACTGCAAATCCTCCGCAAACACTGGAAGCTCTCCGGCATGAATTGCAGGTTGCTTGGGACACCATACCCCAAGAGGACTTCCACCACCTACTGGAATCAATGGCACGAAGAGTGAAGGAATGTGAAACTAACAGGGGAGGCCCAACACATTATCAATAAAAATAAAATTAAAATGTGTTTATATTTTGTCATTTCTCCTTGAAATTTTAATCAATTATTACCTTTGGAGAGAACGACCCAAGAAGACGTGGGATGATACAGTTTCGAACATCTTACGAAGAAAAGGAAAAACGTGGTTGCAAGCGAAGAATTTGGCAGTGGACAGAAAGAATTGGATCAATTTTATCCAGAGTTGAAACAAACCTGACCTTATACCCTTGCGGGTAACTTAGATAAACGTTTCTATTAAGTTTGGTCAAAAAATTCGCATCTCTTCTTGGTGTTGTAATTTCCATTGCTGTCATGCATTGTATATACCAAAATAGTAAAAAAATAATGACGCCACCAACTTAACATATGAAAATCAATATGGGACAAAAATATTAAAATCAGATATCTAAGACATAGAAGATAATAGAAAGAAAGTCAGAAGAGACAAAATGAAGAACCCTACGCACAAGTTTTGCGAAGCGAGAGAAGTGGGAGGAAAGAAGACGGGAAGGCGTAAAATAAATTGGAAAAAGCAATTACGACAAGGAAAGGAATAAGATAGGTGAAAGTGAAATAGAGAGCACAAGATGAAACAATGGAGAGAGATATGTAAAAAAGACCATACAAACCTAAATCTAAACATAGCTTTATAACGGAAGGAACAAAAGCTCAGGATTAATTAAATAAGTTCTTATTAGTTACAGTTTACCCTGATAATTGTTTAAATAAATTAAATATATTAAAGAAATGAACACAAAGAACTTTACAGTATACAAATTTAAAAATTAATGTAGGTTACACAGTATACCTACGAAAGGTCTTTTCTTGTCCCAGTGGCACCAATCATCTTGGCAGTGACGTTGTTACTGAAACAGGTGTAATTATATATGTTATGCATTGTTGCATGTTGTTACACCCGTATGTTTGAAGAAAAACTTTTTATTGAAGTTTGCAAGTAAGGACACCTTGAAGCATTTACTCCAAAGGTGTATATATAATTTTATCTATCTACGATATGCAAATTTATCCGACAATAAAATTATGGCCCCACAAAGGAAAAAAAAAGAAGCATGTGGGTATGTGTAGTACATTTCGAAGTTACACCCCTCCAGAGTTCACATTAGCATATCTTGGATATTAAAACGAATACTATAATCGTAAATCACGGCACCAACGGAATATTACCTATGCTAATCATTGTTGTGCTGGGCGAAACAAGCTTTTCCGTAAAAAATAACCAGCAGGAGCGTACTATATGCTATCAGTATTATCCATAAAAATATACATATGTATATGTATCAGTGGCGACTGGTATATAAGGGCTGCCACGCTGCAGCACTGACTCAATTTTGCAAAAGCAGTAACGACACTATGTTGTATTACGCAAATTCAATATGAATTCGGTTCAAAATCCCTTTTTCAAGAGGTAGTTTTAAAGGAAAAATTAAACGAAATTACTGGGGCAGCCTACGTCCACAACAACTTTTAATAAAAATGAACAAAGCAAAAACAATTATTTTAATAGCACAATTTATGAAGATGTTTCGTGGATATGCGACTGTGAAAACACAAATGAATTATTTTGTTTGCCAAGCTTGTTGCTTAAAAGTGAACCTTCATGAGGCTCTAAGGGCTTAACAAATTCGGGGCATTTGCAGGAGTATATTAAAAGACACCGTGAAAATAAAACTCATATCATGAACGGTCTTAATCTCACGAATATCGATCGAGTGAACATAGACAATCAATTCAGAAACATTATGAACAGGTAGAAAAAATTATTGATTGTATAAAATTTTGTGGAGAATTTGAACTGGCGCTTCGCGGGCATGACGATTCTGTCACGAAACAATCCTGAAATTTTTAGAGGGATTAATTGATTTAATTTTACATTAATTTATAATTTTTTGTGCAGCTCTTACCCCTAAAAACTCACGAGCCGCCACTGATCTGTATTATTACATTTGTACATAAGTAGATCATGTGTATCTCGCAGCAGATACTTGGTAAAGCCGATATATAAACTTGCAAGCGCAAAATAACCACAATAAAGGGGATAAACCGATGTTTGCACTATGTGTGAGGCAGACGGTAGTAATTGTTTGTGGAAATTGTGCAGAGTAGGTTTGTGAACTAATTGCTCGTAGGAACATCTGCTTTAATATACATTGATACACATGTTATTAAATCTTGAACTCCCAGTTATAATTCGTATGTGCACATTACTAAGAAAATATTAAATCAAATAAAGAGGTAGTTTATTTTGTTGTTATTTTTATATACGTTTTCACTACGTTTACCAAATATTTTTTCTTTAAATAGAGCGTTCACTATGGTTTATCATATTTTTAGAAAGAAAAATTTAGTTGTCCATAATTGGATTTGATCTGAGAACGAAGTTTATGAAAAGTAATTCTGCTTTAATCAGTTTATAGACTTGCATTTAAAACAGCAAACATCAAATCTGTAGAAAATCATGTGCTATTAAAAAATAAGTACTAAGGATGGTTCTCAAAATGAGAACCCTGGTGTTCGATATAAGCTTAAGATCTACCTTCAAACTGTAAATGCGTCAGATTAATTCTCTCCCACTATCAATACATTTAAATATATTTTCAATTAATAACTTTGATTAATATTAGTTGGTTTTTTTCTGAAAACACGACGTCTTTTATAATACTCCACATACAAAAAATACGAGGGATTATGTCGCATGACCTTGGTGCCCAATCCTTATTCAACATAAGTATATGGCTTTATAATTTAACAACAACCGTTTTGATATATAATATTTAGATTATTTGAGAATTTAAAGTAGCGAATAAAACAAACGGAAATTGTAGCAGAATCATAAACATGGCCTTATCAGAGATAGGTATACGATAACATTGGTCAACTAAATTCGACACAAAGCTTCCAACTTTCGATTATTTGAAGTAGTCTGTGAAAACTGGACCCTGAAATTAAAAAAAAATAAATAATGGAGTTTCAAAAAACGACTACTGTCGCAAACGCGATTAGTTGAAGAAGATTTACACGTGTTCCTCTGTCTTGAAGAATATATGAGAGAGAATGATGTCAATGGAACGATAATAACTTTTGTTAACAACACTGAAGTCCATCACAAAAACTTTTGTTTCTTATTATCCAATCGAAGAGGATACTAGAATAGGTAATATGTGGATGAACCAATTTTCAACGAAATTTGAAGACAACAATCTGAATATGAACGAAAAGGAAAATTTTATCGACTTATATCAAATATCACTGGCCAAGTCTTTGGCTTTTCGTAAAACCCGAGTGCCCAGTGCTAAGTGAACATGTTTTCAAAATACTGATGCGGTTTGTCTGGAAACCGCCTACGCGTTGCAATGGCATCGTTCAACCCATGAATCTAAAAATTTATTTCAAGCCAGCTACAACAAGTATCACATTAACTACAAAATGTGATATTGTTACACAATTAAACGAATTATATTTATTTTTAAATATGTATTATTGTTATATGTATTTATCTAATCAAATGTAGGTATCATTTCCAATTAATGAAAGTACAGAGATCATTATTATAAAACCTCGTATTTAGTGGCGAGATTTACTAGTCCATGAATTGCAAAGGTTTGGCGACCGCCGGTGTAGAGCATCCTCTTATCCTACAAGTTTCAGAACTTCGGAATTTTACTGATATGCGAGTTCAATATATTGTTTCTTTTTCTCGCTACCTTACTTTCTATAAGAAAAATTCTTTAATTCCTAATATGTATGGTGATTGAATTTTCAGACCGATTTCATCGTATTGCCATATTTATAGTAGCTATCCCTTAAATATAAATTAAATTATTTTTACTGAATTTACATTGGCAAGCTGATTTAGCGGAAAATGAAATGACAACAAAATAAAATGTGTTTTCCACCTTCTTCAAGTGGAGTAATTTTGCCTGTTTCTAGGTGAATATGGTATACGACATTGACCTAAACTATATTCCAACACAAAAAAATTACTTTTTCAGCAAATGTACAGATTTTCTATATAAAAACGTTGGAGAAAAGACAATCGCAAAGGTTAGCATTTGTAAATGTAATTTAGGCAACCGTTGGACTTTGCAAATACGTTCTTGCACGCAGACACGTACGAACATATATAAACATAGTCCTTGTAAAATTGAACATGAAGGAAGGACGTGACCGAAATGCAAACTATAAATCAAATATTGTTCCACGAATGACTTCCGATTTACTAATGCCAAGAGTCTGCAGGAATACTCAACTACCTGTTACGCTATAGTGTAAAATTTTAACTAACTTTAAAGCATACGGAATAAATTGCAACTATGTATTCTACACGATTTCATAATTAACATTACCATTCAGAAATCTTTCTCAGAAATGTACTGTGGTATCAACATAATTGTCTGTATACATACAATACGCCTGAATGGATACATACATGACACTACATAGTATATACATATGTTGGTGGAGCGATAAGACGCTTCTACAGTGAATTTTGTGCTGTAGCACGTTTACAGAAGAATTTTTTTAACAATAATATGCGTTATTATTTAAATGTGTATACTAGATATTTCGATAGGATTCTGTATAAAATATTTTTGGATTACGGGTGAGGTAAAAATCTGTAAAAACTTGATAGAGGGAATGACTATTGGTAGAAAATAAAAGATAAATTCTGGAAATATTCAAAAAGTATTAATGTACAACCAAAAATGACATTCTCATATGCAAAGAACCAAAACTAAATCCTACCCAATAACGCAAAAAATTAAAGAAAGTGTTCAAATCGACTTCCACCGTCAAACACTAACGTAATCTATCATAAAAACTTCCCCTAACATTGAAAAAATATTCTAGTGGCATGTTTGCAATTTAGTCCGAATTTTTCGTCGTAATTCATCCAAGGTATACTAAATATCTTTTAAATGACCCAAGAGAAAAAATACCTTTGGGGATACATCCGACGACCTTGCTTAATATTAAAAATGAACATGGAGAAACGTGAATTGAAAATATTTTTGAAATAACAATGTATTCATTAATTGTAAGAATGAAATATATTAACGAAAAATACGCGGATAATTAAGTACATTTTAAGTAATATTTGCGGTGAATCATACTGCCAGGGTCAAGTCTCATCGTATATTTGCCCAATGATTCTATCTGCTGTCCGCGTAGTTACTGTTAAATACGCGCTCACTTACCTGTGTCGCAGGCCCCGAGAATACTAACCGTATTTTCGGTGCGACTTAGTGGGGATTTGAAAGCTTGAAAAGAACACAATTTTTCTTTATGGTTCAACATATGCGGATGACATAAAGCATAATAAAATCTTGGGATGATGCTTAACAAGGAAATCTGAACCACGGAACTTAACGGTGTTCGCCCAATAAACTCAAGTTATCTGTAAATACTTTATATCAAACTCGTAAAACTTATTACGTTGATTCCTTTTTAAGTTGTTTGAGATGAAGATTTATGTAAGGTAGATACTTATGTAAGTACTTATACAGATACAATCAGAGACTTTGCGTACGACCAGCGTACGAATTTTCTTACCATACAAGCCAACTTCGCAGCTAAAACATTGGGATTTGTTATACGTTTCTGAAAATATTTAAAAAAATTGCTGTGTTATAATTGTCTTGCATTACTTTTGTGTTGGTAAGACGCAAGTTTGATCACTCCAGTGCACCTACTTGCATTATTGGGACGATAGGCGATTAAAATACACTGTATATACTGTATTGACAAGTCAATTATTTGAATAATATCTGTACGTCTGTACGAAAAATGTATTGTGTTCAAATTTAGTGCAAGCAGACATGCAGTGGCGGCTTGTGGGTAATTTGCCAGGTGAAGCGATAGCAACAGCTTAAAATTTTTTGATCACAAACAAAAGTTGATAGATTTCCATGCTTTTGGTGACTTTTACCCCAAAGGATGTCATTCAAATCGGTGCCCTGGGGTTGTAACACTGTATAGCAAGAAATTTTAAACAATTCACCATTCCTTCTTGTTAAAGGCTGCTGTACGTATGACATTGGTTCTATGTTTATTAAAGTATATTTTTTATAATTAACCTAAAATTATGCAGTTTGTGCGTATATTACAGTATTGATCATCAAAAATAGCCTATAGTTCCAATGAAATGGACAGTCGGATTCCAACAGTTATCATTTTAAATGTTATTCAAAATAGCATAAATTATTAGTAAGTGTAAATACCGAGTACTGGGCATGTATAGATACAGAGTCAAGTAGATCCTGTCTCTCGTATAATACGTCAATTCAGTTTTTAATACGTTTTTGTTTAATATACCGCAAATGTTAAAATATTTCCGAATTTTCACTATTCCACACTTTCGATCAATTTTGCCATGAAAAAATGTTCCACAGAACTAAATCTGTCCTCAACTGCTAGAGAATTTTCCTGTCTACGGCGTTTCAAAGTAGCAGCATGTTTCAATAACATCCAGTAGAATTTGGTCTGAATCTTTGGGCACTTTGCGAATAATATCTTTAAAGATATCGACAGAATGTTTAACTGAACAGCATTACTTGATGGAATAAAATATCAAGGTGTGGCATAATGTTGTGAAGAAGAAAAAAAAAGTCAAAAATTAAACTTCCAGATAATGCCGAAGTACTCGTGGTTTCTGCACATTTCGGCTGGTTTCGAATTCTCTAGTTCTTCAAAAAACTCAATTAATGAAGTTTTATTTTCGTATACTCTGTTTACTACCCTAGATTTAAATTGATCATAACTAATGAACACGCTGTATAATGCAATGAAATTGTATATTGGGAGTGTGAGGCATGAGCTTAATCTAAATCTGAAATAATATATAGGGTGTTCCATTTAAGAAATCGTATGTTTGTGTCACCCTGGTGATGTGGAACAGCCTGTATATATGAAAATAATTTTAAAATTTTAAGTTTAAGATTGTCTACAGTTTTCGTAAATAATTTTTTTGGTATCTTATATGATAACGGATATATTGAGCTTTACCACACTAATGCGTCAGCCTGTATATTAAAGGGCCGCTATAGACTATTACATACACTAACCTGCACGGAAATCCGCCCTTTGGAACACAAAATTGTGTAACATTAAAGGATAAACTTATAGCTTATCTTTCAGTAAATGCAAATGTTTGCATCGTATTATGAAATCACGGATATTTTAAAGGATATTATTGCATGTTGTTATGTTTAAGATGCAGCTCTATTTAATTAGTGAATTTTGTTACTCTTCTGTAAGAGTTTAATATGTATTAACTCCACGTTTTTTTTTTTTAATATTTGTCTTTCTAAGTGCATATATGTACTTTTAGGTCAGCGACTTCTACAAAAAGTCTGCGGTAACGACACTGGTCAAGGAGGAGGAGGAGGTGGTGGAGGCGGAGGCGGTGGAAGAGACCCCGAGTCTCCAAGTAGTAGTAGCACAGATGATGATATAAAAAACTTAGTCCTACAAAACTTAGAAGCAGTGCATTCCTCTCAACAACATCTTTTACAACTTTGGCACCACAAAAAGCTCAAATTGGATCAGTGCTTTCAACTTAGGTTATTCGAACAAGATTGTGAGAAGGTAAGAAGTTGTAGAAAGTAATTTTAAAGGAAATTTTTTGAAAAAAAATACTACTCCATTGTGCATTGTTCATTATATGAAATTTCTGTAAAGGATAAAATCTTCAGAATTATTTTTATTTAGAATATCAATAAAACAAAGTTCAAAGAATTTTGTTCTAAATTTGGATGTGAGGAGTTTCCACGAAAAACTGGTACTTTCTTTGAAATACCACATATACGTTACTGTCCGTCAAAATAGTCCTTAGTTGTTACAGTTTTGGAGATATGTACAGTTGTAGCCGTATAATTAGCAACGGTACGTTAGCAAGATGTAAATAAATACGAGAGCCCAAAGCGTTTACAAACTACCTATTTTCATAAAATTCAACATTTATGTTTGTGAAAACAGTGGCAGCTTCTAAATTGAGTGAGTAATTTGTTTACAATGAGAGTTAAAAAAGCATTTTTGTGATATTTTACGTGAAGGTACGTTGTCGTGCGTCCACCGCCATTGATGAATTTCGTAAAGGTCGACCAAAGTCGGTTGTTATTCCAAAAGACATTGATGCTGTGCGTAACATGATTGAAGAAAATTCTTATGTGGCTAACGGCCAGACAGAAGCATCCTTAGGCATATAGAAGACTGCAATATGTTCGATTTTGCATTAACATTTAACTGTGAAAAAGATCTGTTCCCGATGGATTTCGCTTAATTTAACCGAAACTGAGACTCGTGTGAATTGCTGTAAGCAAAAAAAAAATCCAGGAGCTGCAAAATATGGTAAGAGGTGACGAAACTTGAATATATTCGTATGAACTGGAAACTAAGCAACAATCCACTGTCTGTGTGTTCCAAGATAAACCGAATTCTACAGGAGTTGTTCGTTCACAAAGCATTTCCAAGAAAATGATCGCTCTTTTCATCGGCTGCACTGGATATGGGACAACCATTCCTTTAGAGAATTGAAGGAGACAGTTAATGCTGAATGATATACAAAAATATGTTTGCTAAAAGTCATTGACGAAATCAGGAGAAACAACCGAAAACGTCGCATGATTCGTCATCATGCGACGTTAACACAGGACGTCGAACAATTGATTATTTGAAGTAGAAAATCATCGAATTAATGACTTATTGCCCGCATTCATCTGATTTACGCCTAACGACTTCTTTGAAACAAAAAATGGGTGACAGCGATTTTCATCGCCTCAAGATGCTGTTGAAGCATCCAAAAAATGTTTTGAGAATTGGTTTGAACGTATGCAAAAGTGCATAAATCTTAAAAACGGTATTGATCAGCAATAAAAGTTTGTCCTAAAAAAATTTCGTTCCTAGTTTTTAGAGTAACACTAAAAACAAAAATACCCCTACCACCTTAATGAGCGAAGTACTCCAGACACGTGTTTCGGCACATAAGGCACCACCACCACTTGAATTCAAGTGGTGATCTGGTGCTACGTCTAACACTACTTTCCTTTGTAGATTCTACTGAAGATGGCAATTTAGTTTCTAAAATACGTATCTAGAGCTCTTGATTTATGAAGGTGGTAAGGGTATTTTTGTTTTTAGTTTTACTATTTCAAGCTACCGTATCCTATTATTTTATAGTTGTTTATAGCTGTGTATGGAAAACTCAGAAATAGGGAAATTATCAGTGAAGATTGCAAGGAATCTGGGGCGGTATAGTAAACATACTGTAGCGGATCATCATCTCACAATAAATTGTTTAATTCGGTACACGTGCTCCGGGAAAACCTGGATTCCCATTGTCAACGGCATGACCAAACTCGGTCATACTCTGTAATTATGGAAATTATCTTTGCTCAGATATATAATTGACAACGTTCAGTTCAGCCGCGTGTGCTGTGAGTTATAGTGGCAAGAGAATAGGCACAACTAAATATAATCCTAAGTATATCGCCATGATCATCAAATATGGAAGGAGAAATGCGACGGTAGACAGGTGTGTTTTGACATGGTGTATACAGATATTCTATTAAGAGCCTAACGAAGAATATTGCCACGTAATTTATAATTTTGTCATTAATTTGTGTCCTGAGCTAAGGCAAAGTCTATATTAAGTAGAAGGCTAGACGTGTAAACAAGAAATATTCGTTAAAAGTGCAGAAAAAACATATCTGCGTTATATTTCTAGTACATCATCCGGTGCTTACTATGCTCCCATTGCAAGGAAAAAACTTTCACAATCAGCTTTATACCTATACCACGCTATTTAATCACTTGTTTCTACGCCAATGCGTCAATTCATTTTTTATCACAAAATTTTACTCTGCATAGCTTCAAATATAGTGTTAATGGAAATAATTGAGGATCCATAGTCCTCACGCCTTTAGACGAATTCATATTTGTTTCCTTTTTTGGTTGGAGGCTTCACAATATATTTATTTGTTTTGCTGGTAGGAGCATCTAGAATTGTGATAAACCTCAGATTATTTTATGTCTTCTTATAAATTATCTTACTTACAAATTTCGGTTTTTTTTAATTTTCTTTTCTGTACAGCATCTCGTGACTAGATTCCTCATTTTTCTTTTAGTTTTCATTTTGCATAAGTAGAAAGGGAAAAGTATGATATCGACTGATATGGACGCACAATTGAGATAAAATAAGTGCGCACCTATTATGAACACGAATTAGATCAATCAAACTTGACAGATTTTATTTGTCATAACGATTGGAGTTGGTTCAGGTACCTGTTGACCTAAATCATTCTCGATGTGCGATATCATTTAACAATGGAAGCAAATAACACTCGATGCTAAGAAGGGGTATATCAGACATAATTGATTTTACTAATTCATTTCCCTCTAATGTCGATCTGCGCTTAATGAACGATTGTTTTAAAATTTCAGTTCGGCTACTAATACTAATTTATAGAATTACGTTTTCCATAGGTGTTAGGTGAATTAGGGAATAAAGTCTAGCTTAAAGTTGCAACTGAATTCTATGTATTCCTACAAAGCAGGATAAATTAATTAATTTCGTCACGTAATTATTTGTTCTATGTAAATTGTATACATACTTGGTTTAATTGCATACCTATTCCATACGTATATTACATTATAAAACGAAGATGTTTGGTAATTCGAATTTATTGTTGCAGATGTTTGATTGGATCTGCCACAACCGCGATGTGTTCCTATTAAATTACGTCGAAATAGGTCATACTTACCAATTAGCCAAGCAACTCCAAGAAGAACACCAACATTTTACAATGAGCTCAATGAATGTCTATGTTAATATTAATAGGATATTGTCTGTTGCGAGTAGATTAATAGAGGGTGGACATTATGCTGCTACACACATAAGATCGGTAGCTGGCCGATTGGACAGAACCTGGAAAGATTTTGCGGCCGGTTTGGACGAAAGGACGGCAGTTTTGGCATTATCGGTGATATTTCATCACAAGGCTGAGCAGTACGTAGATAACGTGTCTACGTGGAATGGTGCCTGCGAGAATACCAATATACCACCCGAAATAATGATGCTAGAGAATACCATACATCAACACCAAAATTTATATGAATCGATGTGCCAGGCCTATACTGAAGTAATTTATTTCTTGATTTTTACTAAAAATAAAATCCTTAACTTTAATTTAACTTGCCAATCTTATATGTGTAAGTATTACTGGTGTCCAGCCTGAAGCTTCATTATTTCCGTTATTTAAACCCACACATGTATTCGTTCCGGTTCATTAAGCGTACTTCGTAACGCTCACTGAACCGTAACAATCCAGATACGAAGTACGTATTATCACTTATCAAGGTTGTAAGGGTATTTTTTTTTTAATTTTTACTATTTTGAATTTGCCTATCCTATTATTTTATATCAAAATGATTTACGTAATAAATCATATACTTACCTCTTGGTAAAAGAAGAAGAAACAAACGACAGAAACAAAGGTTTGTAAATTATTAAACAGAAGCGAACATTGTTCGGTATCTGTGAACCATTTCTGTAAAAACAAATATAGTAGAACTTCTATTACCTCAGTCACTTTTAACCAAACTCCGCTTTGATCCAACACATATTATAAAAATATAGGGCTATGATAACTGATCACGAATGCAACATGTATGTACATGCCGTATTCCGACTTTTAATTGAATTTTTTTCGCGTTTCTATGCATATACATCGACTAATTTAATATTCTGTCAGTATTCAGAGTGGCAAGTTATCTTCATTTAAGAGAGAAGGAAATAAAATACACATATCGCTAGCATTGCAATACATGTGTTTGTATCTTACAAAAACAGAAATTCAAATTCTTAACCATTAATTTAGAAAGATAAAATTAAAATTAAAAAATTAACTTTGTGACATTCAATAAGGTACCGTTGCATACTTTAAGATAATGATACTGAATATTAAAATAATGGCTATATTGGGGATTTACCGCCTTACCCGAAGCTTCGCCTTTTTGAAGTTAAAAAATACTAGCACTATAACATCAAATAATAAAGGTAACGAACGATGATATCAACGCAGTGATAACAAGCAAGGTTAACCAAAATGAAGATTTATCACGAAGTCACAAAATCGGTAACATATAAGTATTACCTAGTCTGTGACGAAATTATTAATATAGGTGCGGATTAATACAACCGAGTCGATGAAGCGCCCTCTGGAGAAATGTTCAAAGTTATCACGTTTGCGGTCTCTTTCTAATAACTTTGGCCCTATGGGATTCGTAATAGCACAGTATACAATCTATCCAGTAGTCTCACTCATCAAAATTAAAGGATACAGTTGGGACTTGGCGCAGGTTACTG
>JARFOC010000649.1:396403-411133 GCA_031763485.1 Osmoderma eremita
TACGCGTATTAAAATAAAATCCCTCGTAACTTTTTGAGTATTCATATTAGGGCAAAAGTGTATTAGGGCTTTTAAATAAAATATTATATTGTCTTTCCAAATATTGAACAATATACAGGGTGTTCAATTTAGAAAAATACTAAATTTTAAATTATCTTAAAAACGCATCATTCAATTGCTTTTTTCTCACTTGCACTTTAATCAACACTGAAAACACTGAATCATTGCTAATTTAACCGAATCTGTAGCATTAATAATCAGAACGTTAGCAATAGTGCCCCGAAAATTTTGTATATAGCTGTGCACCTTTTAGTACTGGGTAGTAGCGGTTTTGAAATTTTTCCAAAGTATTTTTGGATCATTTTTATTCGAATCCAGTACGGACAGTAGATAATTTTCTTTTTTGTTTCTTATCATCTAACTACCACATTTCGCTATTTTTGGTATTCTTCCCATTTCCCTGGATTTTGTGAAAATACTGCTGCTTTATATTGTTTATCTCTCAAATTCATTGCTTCTATTATTTCGGCCGCAACCCATTTATTATCTGCATAACTACTCATTAATGTTGTACGCTGTATGGGGCAGATTCTATCCATAATATTTTTCATTCCGTTTGTACAATGTTGAGCCATTTCATTTACGATTACTGAATTATTTATTCCATTCCATTTTATGAAGTTCGTCGTGTAATGCCCCTGTACTATAATTCATGAAGTTCCTCCTTTTTACTGTAATTTTATTATTTCTGGTTGCAATTTTCTCTTTTATTTTCACTGCTACTATAGAGTAATCACTAATTTTTGGGGTTAAATGTACCTTATATTGTAAGGAAGGATTATTTGTTACTATATAATCGATAAAAGTTTGGCTAAGATTCGTTATTTTTGTACATTCGGAGACCAGTTGTGTTTTTTTGAAAAATGTTTACCCAATTTTTTTAAATATATGTAATACGTATTTTTAAGTAAACTATATTAAAATCTCCAATTAAAATTAAATTTCCCTGAGAATCACAAGCAGCATGGATATATTCCTCAATATATTGTTTGAATTGATTGATGATCATTTGATTTAGACGGATGGTTAGGAACATTAAATAAGTATTCTTGTTCAACTGACCAGCTGAGATTGTACAATGTAACAACTTCAGTTTGTCCTTAATTGTTTTAAAGCCTGCTGGTTTCTTTGCAGTCTTATGAATGTAAGTTGGAGTATATTTTCCACATAGGCCGGTCTCATCATAATTAAAAACTTACTTAGCACGACACTTCAGCAATAATTTGTTCAAATTTTCTTGGAAATCAGACAGCAGCTATATGATCAGCCGACGCAGATTCCCCCGTAATTTTTTTTAATTAAACCATTTTTTTAAAATCTGTGCAGGCACCCACTACTTGCTGCTAATTTATTTCCTCTTCTATTTCTTCGCATATCTTCATATAGAATCAATGTTTTTTTTTGTAAAATCTTACCACTAATGGGAATATTTTTTCTTATCATGCTTTCCAGCCATAAATTGAAAGCTTAAGCTTATTCTACTTAAATAACACTTTATAGGCCGGTCTCATCACAATTAAAAACATACTTAGCGCGATAATTCAGCAATAATTTGTTTAATTTTTTCTGAAAACCAGACAGCAGCTATATGATCAGCCGACGCAGATTTCCACGTAATTTTTATTAAGCCAATTGTTTTAAATCTGTGCAGGCACTCACCACTTGCTGCGAATTTCTTTCCTCTTCTATTTCTTCTCGTAGCTACATATCTTCGTATAGAATCAACACTCTTTTTCTTCTTATCATCAATGGGAATATTTTTTCTTTTCATGGCTTCCACCCACAAATTCAAGGCTTTTTCTACTTTAACTAACACTTTATCATGTGTTGTAGCTGTAACTTTTGCAATTTAGGGCCCAGTAGAAAAACTAGCTCGAATATTTTCTTTCTTTTTCAACACTTCCCGTATCGAAGATTACTTTTTATTATAGATTTTGGCTACAGTGCAAAATACTTTTTTCTCTATTTCAATCATATTAATAAGTTTTGACTTTTCACTAATATTAGAATCCCTTTTGAAATATTATAATATTATATATATTTAAATATTATAATATTAATAAACGGGTAAAGTCTAATAAAGTTTTAACAGCTGTAGTACTACTAAAACAATAGGCTCAGATGTCTTTGTTGCCCATAAAACAGACTAATTTAATGCTAGCAGCCTCATATTTACTGTTTCCCAAGCAAGGGACGGAAGTTCACCGAGAACAGTATTTAAAATACACTTTGTCGTCGTTAAATTTACATTCCGGACGAGGGTAAACTAAATGGATGATCCATTTGCATTTCTCCAGCATCCTTGAAAATCTGTTTATGTTTGATTCGCCGATAATGTGACATTACGCTCGGATCGTTGTCGTTTATTTGTCGAGCAAATTGAAAGAAAAACGTTCGGCCGCCAGCTGCACGCTGCATCCAAACATAAACGAATGCATTCAATGCCTATTTGCGAAATAGGAAAGGAGATAGAAAAGGGGGAACGCGCTGTGGGTATTTTGTGAATCCAGGAGCAGTCAGATTTTATGCGCCATTGATGCTGTTTTTATCGACATTGTCCTGGAAATTTAATTCATTTTTTTAATTAATTTTAGCCGTGTAAACGTACTTTCACCATCGCTTCCTGCTTAATTTCAATAACCTGTTAATAATTTATAAAACGAAAGAAGTTTAATGGACAATATTTGATTAGCTGCTTGACATATATACAAAGTTTGATTCAGAATTAATAATAAAAATAAGGAGATTTGTTAAATTATTAAAGGTTGTTTTTTAAGCTGCGCAAAGCTTGTGGCGATTCAGTTTAAATGTAGACTTACAGAAAATTTTGGAAAATGATAGAAATTTGTATATATTCTTTTAGTTCACTTTATTACAATATAAAGTTGAAGCTATGACATCAATAATCAATAGTCTCGTACTAAGAGCAGCAGGAAATCGTGGCAGCCAATTGATGTCGCTGTAGGATGAAATAACGCGTCCTGAAAAATTTCTAGGCAGTAATTTCGTCGTTCCTCCTCTAGTGTGGCAAGTGGCATAATTTTGCTGAAACTAAAGACGTTCAATGTCCCTATCTTCTAATTGCGTCTACAGAGAGTTTCTTACCACGTTACAATGGTGGCGACCAATTACATTTTCAGACCAGAAGATATACTGATAAGTTACAGTCTGAGGATGCATTCCCTTTTGAATAATATCTCTTGGATTTACCACTCTCCAAATATAGAAACTGCTTGTTTTCAAAGCCGCCTGTGTGACAATTATCACTAAACATGATTTTTATTGGAAAATTCTCATTCTATTCCCGCATCCAACGAGTGCGTCGATTCCTATGTGATTTGAAGCTTATGTGGATGTAACTGCAATTTTTTCTCAAAATTTTCTATATAATAATGGAACACGAAGGACGGATCAATGCATTTGGATCTTCTGAACGACATCTACGAACATACTAAGACGTTTTGATGTTAGCCATGCATTCAGTTTAAGGACCTAGGTCCAGAATTTTGTCAAATTGAGTTAAACACGTTAAATGTAGGTATGCAGTTGCTATTACGCAGCGAAACATACCTAAGTTCATAGTAATGCTTAAGTTAGAGCAATTAAAAACACCTCTGTTATGAAAACAGAGGCAAATCCATGACTTACGGTTGTTTTACTAGGCAAGGTAGTTGTTGTTTGTGGTTATGTGTTGTTCTTACATTCTTAATTATGTGAGTACCCTGCACCGCTTATTTGCGGTAATAGAGCGTAAGAAGAGAAAATATGAAATAGTCAAAAAATTTGAAAAGAACCTAAAGGCAAAACCTAATTTCTACCTACTATTCGAAGTAAAAAGATTTATACATAAAGCCTTTTTAGCCTTCAAGGATCACCGAACTTCATTTTTCAAAAATCGGTATAAAACTAAAAAATACCAAATCATTAGGCATAAAACAAAAATAGAATTGTTGTGGTAAGATTCGTTCTGGGTATTAAAACCCAATGTACCTACTAGTTTGATCTATCCCACGGCAGAACTTATATTCAGAAAGAAAAAAAAACTGGCTATTCCAATTATGAATAAATGAAGATATAGGTATATGTCTAAAACTTTACACAACACGGTAAAATTATTTTACAACAATTGTCCACTCGGACATATGAGATTATGTTCCCATTGTGAAACTAAAGGTTTATGGATATTAACTGCAACAGCTGATATTGTGACTAGATACATAAAGTATATCAATAAAATGTTGAAATATCTTGCAGATTTCTCAACGTGCAGGCATACTATTTTATTAACTTTGTATGAATTTAGAAATTCTTAATACATAATCACCGTAAACTTAGAAATAAACAAGTATAGAACCATTTATTTCTCCCTTTTTGTTCTCACAAATTTCATATCAACGTAAATATTTTGTCCATATTTTAACTAGTCAAATAACATTCTAAGTCATAACATGTAAATAATTGTTCAGTACAATTTTTCTTTTTGTCCTATCATCAATTACATGTCTTTTAGTTTGTACTCCTGAAGAAGGTTTGAAATAAAAACCGAAAGCTCGAGCGAAACAATAAAGCTGTGGTTTGATTGAATTGGCTACATTCCGAAGTAATTTGATTTTCGAATTTTGTTGAAATTTCGGTGCATTTATCTGGATTTTCCATTTCGCAAGCCATTTTTCTAGTAGGAAAAGATTTGTAGATAATTCCTCGGCCAATAGTCATCTCATCAAACACGGCATAATAGTAATAATTGTAAATTTCCGTTCTCTCCTGTGTTATAATAACTTGACAATAGCTGCTGTTTAGGCGTCCTTTGCAACTGATAGGAAACGTATCATAGCTATACCCATTATCTATATAACATATCCATGTAACTTATTTGTATTATCAATATGCTACAGGAGATTTGAAAACCTTTGTGTCACCCTATAAGTGATTTCTATTTTAATAAGGATTTTTCTATAACCTTTGATTTTAAAATCAATTTGAATTCTACTGCTACTGGGAAGCGAAGATTACGACAAACATACAATACTACGCGCATAGGAGATATTTACATACCTATGTTAAATAGTTCACTGTAAACCTGAAGCTGATTTGATGTTAAATATTGATTAGGGTCTTTCTAATCCCTGCGATGGGTGTCATCGGTCTCCGGCATGGAAATTATGGCGGGGACTATTTCGTATGCACAAGTATTTACCCTCCTAAAATAAACACAAAGGGAGCTTATGTGCAGTCGTAAGGTTTTCGTCTGTGGATGGAGGAGGGTTGTTCGCTGCTGCATCCGTCGGAAGTAGGTTTAATAAAATCACGCCTCTAACCACCCACGCTTCACAAATTGTTAAAGTTTTATGAGATCGTTTTCGATTATCTCTATACACCTTCTAGTCTAAACTTTACTTTGAAGTTTTAAAGTGTCTGTCATTAACACATGGACCGCGACGTAGACATACGCACGAAACTGCCCTATATAGAATATTTTACTTTACCTGAACTATTTTTTAATTCATTATTTCCATGAAAATTAATAAAGCAGGAGCTTCATATTTATTTTCGAAATAAATATAGAGAACAAAAATTATTGATATGTGCCGCTACATATTAAATGGATCATTCCCCCACACAACTGTAGTGATCATTACTAAATTCATTGGCCTACATAATTTAACATGTTAAAGTATTGCGAATAAATTTTACTTTAACAGAATCAGTTATGTATTACAAAAAAAAAGTAATAAGCACATTTATGTGAAGTATTGTCAAACACCGTCATTATTTCTTTCACCAGTACGGAAATAAACCTTCCAAAGTAAACTTATTATGATCTGTAAAGAGAATGTGGGGTAGCATAGTAAACACAGTAAATCGGATCACCCCTCACCTCACATTAAATTGGTTAATTCGGGACAGGCGTTTTGTTTTTTATAAAATAATAGACTCGAAATTAACAAGGAAAAGCAAAGAGGTGCAAACAATACAGTACCAATATTATCAAGTTATAATAATGCATTTCACTTATTAATTGTTTTCCATCAATGGTTAGTCGTACTGTCATAAAATCTGGTTAATTGAATCTTCTAAAACTAACTTGAATAATGCAACGGATTAAATATAATAGCGGAAATATTATTAGCATTTGTTTAATTGTTTTTGGAATTATATTTATGAAGTTTCGTTTTAAGCAAAAAACACATTAGCCGTAATTATGGTCTGCTAAGTGAAAATAACTTTCTCTTTCTAAATAGTACTTTAACATTAAATGTATATTTATTATACCGTATGTGAGATGGTCTTATGGACAGCCGATGTTAAACGAAGTGCGCCTCTTTATGGTGGCAAATAATATTTGCAACCTTGCTTAGTACGTTTGCACTGGAGTAGTGCAATTTAGTTACTCAGGAGTGGTCAGTTAAAATGTCAAACGTCAAACAATGCTAAACTGTCAGTGTCAGGGGGTGTACTAGTATACCTTTTGTGTAAACCAGGGGTTACTCGCCCAATAGAGGGCTCTGAATGCAAAATTTCATCTAATAGAGGGCTCTGAGTGTAAAATTCTAGAATTCTACAATTCCTTTAGTTGTTAGTAGTTCTTCTGGTTTTTACTTATTGTCGTTAATCATTATCATTATTTTTATTATTATTGTATATTTCGTCTGTAAATATGGACGTGTCCCGACTTAATTATTATTTTGTTAACGCACGTCGAGCTAGAAATGATGCATCGCCAGGTACCTGGAGCCGAATATACTTTTTAGTGCAATTGTTTTCCCAACGGCTAGGTTTTTGTTGAGTAGGGTAGATTAATGTTAGAGCGAATTGTTTTACCTCAGAGTCTTTAGTCTATAAGTTGCTATTG
The DNA here is from genome assembly GCA_031763485.1 of Osmoderma eremita. Classification (NCBI taxonomy): domain Eukaryota; kingdom Metazoa; phylum Arthropoda; class Insecta; order Coleoptera; family Scarabaeidae; genus Osmoderma; species Osmoderma eremita. The sequence continues at coordinate 403,317 of JARFOC010000649.1, forward strand.
TAGAAGTCAGTACGTGAATAAAATTATTGTTAGAGGTGGTTGACGCGTCATTGTGTTTGAAAAATAAGTGGATTTAACAATATTATGCGGCAGGAGTAATCCGAACAGTGTGTTTATGGTATTCCGTCTGGTAAGCAAAAAGGTTAATTGTAATCATAACTTTCAGTAATGCGTTAATCGAAAGCGTCAGTGCGTGTTTTTTGCGCAATTTGTGCGGTCACTTTCTGAACAGAATTAGAGTTGGAAATACAACACGTGCGCGGCAGAATGCATACACTTTTTGGCACATTTTGTGAATGCCATTATGCGAAAAAGCCTTGTATAGAAGAATGAATAGAATTTTGGATGGAATTATGCATCCTGTCAAGTTTGAAATATATGAGATTTGGCGCGGTAAATCTGTTTAGTTGCGTTCGTAGACCACCAGCGGGATAGGCACACAATTTTAACGTTAAGTGCCCATTACCCTTACTATATTATCTGTGGTCAGTGCACTTCAATTGGTTTTTGGGATGTTACCAACCAATTGACAAATTTAAAAATTATTGTTCATGCAAGGGAAGGGGCATAAAAGACGCAAATTAGAAAAAAGTAACATAGAGAACCTGTGCCATAAAAAACTTATGGTTCGGATGCGGACATTAGTGCGATACTTTGAGCAAATTGGAACTTTCGCACATGTGACTTGTCGGTGAATTTCAAGTACGAGTTTTCTTGTCCTTGTCTGGTGAGATCGAGATTTTCACTTCGAATTTACGGTATTTTTAACTACAACAGAGATTGATTACTACTGGAATATTTTACATTTCGAATATTTTCTAGTAAGAAAAATGACAAATTCTTAAAAAATTTTGTATTAAAAATACCACTGTGTGACGTGTGCCGCGTTTTGACACCCACTACGGTACATTCTGTATATTTACTGATATTAATACTTTATTATTTATTGTAAAACAACAGTATAAATAATATGCCTGTCTGCGCTTGCACGATGCCATTGGGTAATATTAGAAATCATTTGGTAATATCATTTTTGATATTACCAATTTTTGGTAAATAAACTCTTCATTGTGGTGTAGTTTCCATACTCTATGGTCATCACAGACAATCACGCTATGCAGTACTAATCCAATCATTTCGGTAGGCTTTTGCACTTATTACTATTATTGCATTTCTCAAGGATTACAACGCATTCAATCTTTAGTCTTAGCTTGTTTAACAGTTTGTCGATATCTATGTGCACATTTATTTATGTTCTTATCATAAAATATTTTCTTGTTTTCTATTGTTTTCAATATTAACTATTTGGGCCTAGATACGTTAGGGTGAGTTGTACGTAGTAATAAGTGCTTCAAATCAATTTGAAATTGTTGCAGTTAAAAACACAATGCCTCCCTTAAATTGTGCAATGTCAGTTACACGAAGAGAAACAACATTAAGTTTTAACGATCGCACGTAACACAGATAACGACCTGACATAAAAAGCACGCTTGGAATACTCTCTCCTGGGCTGAATGTGGATTTTAACGGCACATTATAGGCGGAAAACGAGTGTAGAATAACACCTTTAACGCTTTATTAATTCCGAAAGTGTGCAGTCAACATTTCTCTGTTAAATATGAGGACTTTATATTAGTTTCTGCCAAGGGTGTTTTATCATTACTCATTAGTACATATTTAATTTGTTGTTAAGTGTTTCTGAAGTGCGGCATATTATTGCATGAAGCTTTTTGGTGTATTTTTTTAAAGATTTGAATAACGCTGACTATGCAGATGAAGACACCAATTCGAAGCCTTTGGTAAACATACCCCAGAAGTGATCGTTATGAGAAACTTTTCGAGTTATTCTGTACAATGCAAAAATCCAGTTTGATTCCACTCTTTGCTACATACAAAAAAATAATAATAGCCAATCCGACTTTAATTAAATCTTTATAGAAATCTATATTTTCCTTGACATACACATCAAAGCTTTATAAATCGTGAATGAAACGGATATTTTTGTTCCCAGCATTGGTAGTTTAATTGACATTACTATTTATATGAAATTAATGTGGGAAGTATTAATGCTACGATACCTCAACGCAACAGGTGCAAAAGTAGCTCGGTGTGGGATTATGAGAGGGGGCGCAGAAGCAATCTACTATCACATAATTTATGCAAATTTGTGATACGTGTATGTAGGCACGCATATGTGTCCCTGCAATAACATATATCTACCTGTCGTTACGTGCAATAAAACACTCGCGAAGTATGGACGTATGGAGAGAGAACCCTAAAAATTCCGATATTTATTTATTTTTGCTATTACCCAACGGAAATATTTAAATAGCATATAGAAGTGGGAATGGGAATCAAAGTCGCAAACCTTATGTAATAGTGTTCAGTCGATCATAGCATGAAGAAGTTTTTAAACGAATTTGGTTAAAGATTTCGTATTGGTTGGGGTTGGGTTTTCAAGATTGTTTTCTTAAATCATTATCTTATTTTATATGCAATGTAAGCTACTGCCATAAAAACAAATTAGTGATTTTTCATATACATTTAAGCATTGATAAAATTATTGAATGAAGTCAACATGCGTCTAATATAGTTTATGGCATAATTTTGAAACGCCCACAAGGAACCATTTTGGCAAGGGGAAGATTTGAAACTGAAATGTCAGTGTAAATGTATTTTAACACTTTTAATTAAAATAGTAGGATACGGAGGCTTGAGATAGTAGAACTTAAACAAAGAAATATACCCTTGCCGCCTCAATGAGTGAAAGGCTCTAGATACGTGTTTCGGCAGTAGAACATACAAAGAAAAAACTGCTAGAAAGCAGTTTGCTTTGTGGCTCCTGTTGTAGATACTCCCTTGCACAGATTTCAGTTTGAAGCACAGACGCGTGGCTTCTCAGAAGTAAGCTCCCGGTTCCCCCCAGTATACCCCCATCCTCCAGAATGTGCTTGCTTTCGATCCGTCTGTGTGCCAGATACTGGTATGCGGCAATATTCGTTACAGCGTTTCTTTTCATGCCCCCCGTCTGTCATGATTTCGACGGGTTTATTACAGCGGGTTTAGAGATGACCGAATCACGACTCATATCTAACAGGGGTTTTTCATTAACCCTTGCTATTTTAGTATGATACGACCTTCTTGGGGTTGACGATAGATACTGGTATCACGTGGAGTGGACATATTGCCCACCTGACGCCCAAATTGGGTAGCTTTTGTAATGCGTTGATAGTAATTGCTAGAAACGTTGGTGAGTGTAGCTCTTTACTACGCCAATGTGCATTCCAGACTCCTGTACAGGGTTTTGTTTTGGGGTAGTGCAGTGGCCGTGGGAAATGTTTTCATTGCGCAGAAGGTATCCGTGAGAGCTGTGTTCCAGATGAAGTTTAGAGACTCCTGCAGAGAAATATTTAGAGATTACAATATATTAACTCCCCCACGTATTTTTATACTTGAGTGCACTTCATTTGTAAAAAAATAATTATAATGACATATTTAAAAAGTATGAGATGACGCATGAATATAGCACCAGAGACATTGCTCAGAACTTTTTTCAACCACCTAAAGCAAACCAAACTAAACCACTAAACCATAGCTTATTTAAATGTTTGAAGATATTCAATCATTTGCTTCCATTAAAATTTAATACTGAATTGAAAAAATGCTTCTCATGAAAAGTTATTGTGAAATTAACGATTTTACGCTGCACGCATAACGAAATAAATATATGTCCTAGGTTATTCCCAGGTTTGCAACTACCATTGCACATTGGCCTATATGCTCCCATTCTTGCCTCTCTCTGAACTCTGATATAAATATCAAAAGGGGGAAGGTGGCCCCCATGGCTATGGTCGGTAAGCTTCTTATTGCACCTATAATACAGAGACATGCCAGTCTCTGCACTCTTGAGGGTTAAGCTGTTGTTTGCCCCTGATTTGCTGTTTGGCCATCAAATTAGGCAGCCCTAGGTATTAATGGGTCTCACCACTGCAGTGTACAACCAGTCTGTCATGCGTGGTTTAATTCCCCATGATTTCCCTATTGTGCCGCTCGTCATGAGTACCATTTTACATTTGTTTGTCATTTTGTCCAAATACATATTACAGCTGAGTTTGGAATATGTAAGTATGCCTAGGTATTTAATTTCCTGATTCACCTGCACAGCATAAGAGGATTTGGGCCACTTAGGACTCTCTTTTTTCTTAAGGGAATTATTATCATTTTAGTAGTTTATCATAAAGAAACACACTTCCACTGATTTCAGATCTGTTTGCATAAGTTCTGATATCATGCTGGGCATTTTTCCTCGGTGTAAGTATTACCGCATCGTTTACATATTGCTGGGTGTATTGCATTATTTACTGGAGGTGGCAACTCGTTAATGACAATGTTCCACAGCAGAGGGGATAGGACCACTCCTGTTGACAGCCCCTATCTACCGACACATGCATTGTGTCACTTGCTAATGTTGCCGCAATGAGTCTGCTCTCAGCATGGTTTCCATCCATTTGCATGCAATGGCTCCTCCGCCACGGTTGCAGGCAACCGATATCATAGAACTGGAGGAGGTATTGTTAAATGCTCCTTCTATGTCAAGAAACGCTGCTAGCGATATTTGTATCTCAACCATCAGCTGATGTTGTGCACTTTCACATGATTTCCTTACTTGGTATGCTTGCTGGTTAAGGTATAATGGCCTTTCTACAAGAGTGGTTTCCCTTGCCTGCTTTTTAAGCAGTTTTTCTATCGCCTTCAGCACCTTCTTCAATGGCTATTTTATTCACAAATCATCAATTTTCTTTAAAATTAAAATATTTTCTTCATTTAATATTTTAATTCAATGTTTGCGTACTTTAATAATATTCAAGCAAAACTTCCTCCTGGTGATTGAGGCGAATGACGACCCCAAAGTGTCCCAGGGTATGCAGTAATCTTGTTATTGTAGTGATCTTAAGATCACTACAATACGTTCTGACTAGATATTTTAGGAGCATTTAAAGACATTAATTATTGTTTTCACTTTAGACATCTAATTTCGGGAATTATTCGTTTCCAATAGATAACATTGTTCAAAATTATGGCTTATACAGAAGAAATATAATTTTATTAGGAAATGAAATGTAGTCATTATTTTTTAAAGATACATTTTCCAAAAATGAAGGCATGTTAATTCGGAATAATAATGATAGGGATTGATTGTATATGGTTGAAACTTAAATTTTCTAGACTGTGTTGGTCAATTTTGCTCTATTAGTAAAATTTCTTTATTTTGTTGAGGCTCGTGCTGTAGATCTCAATTCATTTGAGTTCTCTCTGTTTCCGTGAACACTAATTAACCTTGTTCGATGAAGCAAATATTGTTTTTTCATCTAATAAATGCCAAATCAATTAAATTTTTGAACGCTAGTTAACGTTAAATTGAACATACTGACAGTTTTCCAACAAGCGACAAAATTAATTATGGGTATATGTGTAACATAGCTTACGTTGCTTGCTTCTTTACCTATAATTAAACAAATTCAATGTTGAGAGAGATAGTATCCCATTGCGCTTTACGCGAAGGTAGTAGTCATATGCCTTAACGCTAAATTAAATCATCGAATCAATAGGCGAATTTCCGCAGTTCCAGTATACAAACGCAATTTTGCAATTCACTTGCTCTCGGAGTTCGTAATTTATTAGCTTTTGCACATTTCCGCAAGCCTTGGTATTTATCTTTTATTAAAAAAGATTATTCTAAAAATAACAGCAACTTGCAACCTGGCTCTGCAATACGTATTGATAAAAAGATTCGTATTTATATTAAGAAAATACAATATTGATGGTTATAGAAATGTGATTAGCCCTAAAAGTGTATTAATATTGTTATACAAAAGAAAGCAGTCGGTTTTTTTTTCCAATTAGGGATACACTTGGCTATTTGCAATATTTTTATTAAAGTATGTATTATTTACATTTGGTAATTTTGCATATTTTTTGTAACATTTGTAACGTATTTTAAAGTATGTAAGAGTTTGGTATACGAGGTTTGTGTATAAAATTCGGTGAATGGTATGATAAAAACACAAAAACAGAATGCACATTGGAAATACGTTTATTGGCCTTTGAAGGAGTCGCCACGTGACACAACACACTTTTGACAACGTTCGTATGGCGTCTGCAAACTTTCGAAAAAGTCTTTTCTAGGAACCGTTTCCAGGATATCTGTCACACGGTTCTGAATCTCATTGACGTCCGCTAACAGTGATCCCTTCAAGGTCCCTTTGAGACGAGGGAACAAAAAAAAGTCAGCAGTACGAAGATCTGGAGAGTAGGGTGGGTGTTCCAAAACAGTCACACCACGCAGAGACAAAACTTGGAAGCTCGTGTGCGATGGTGCATTGTCGTGCAGTAACATCCAATTTCCGGTCTCGATCATCTGTGGTCTAACACGCCGGATGCATTGCAACAAACGTTTGGAAAACTCCAGATAGAATGTGGAATTCACCGTTTGGCCAGCAGAGACGAATTCTTTATGCATCGCTCTCTCTTTGTCGAAAAATCAGAATGGTCTTCACCTTGAATTTTTGCACACCGCTCTTTGTTTGTCGCGAGGAAGAAGGACCGCCACTCCATTGATTTTCGTTTTGGGATCGTTCTGGTAACACCAAGATTCGTCGCCTGCGACAATGGAACCGAGAAAGGACGGATCCTGGTCACTACCTGTCGATGAAATCGCCACTGGTATCAAAACGTCTTGCTTTTTGCTCGTCTGTTAAGATGTACGGCACAAATCGTGAGCAAATCTTGCGTTTACCAAAATTTTCATGGATAATGGCTCCCACTGCGTCTTTGCTAGTACCCACTACTTCTGCTCTTAATCACAGAGTCAGGCCGCCCTTTTGCTAGCAACACTCGCACACGTTCAATGTTTTCCGATGTCCTGCTTGTGCATGGCCGGCCCGAACGCGATTCGTCCTCCACTGATTCCTTGCCAGCGTTAAAGCATGCAAAGTAATTGTACACACATTTTCTACTCACAGCATCCTGCTCGTGAACTTGCACCAACACTGATGGATTTCCATCGCTGTTTTACTCATTTTCAAGCAGAATTTAATGTTATGTCGTTGCTCCATGGCTTTTCGACGCACACTGCTCGGCAAACTCTGTTGAAATTAATGCAATAGTACTGGTTTAGAAGCCTCGCGAAATCTCCGACAGAGGGCAAGCCCGGACGATACACAGTATACGATTGCGTCCGCGCAAGGCATCTTGACAGCTAGTGTTGTACATTGGGTCGGAAAGGTTTTGCCATGATTAACTGCCACAGGCTGCACCACACGAGAAATGTGAATTTTCAGAAACTACCCAAACAGTATGTTTTGATACTGCCTCAAAGATTTTATAGTGCACTAGTTTTATTGGAGCGTGTCGGCATGAAGGTTTAGAGGATATAAGCATTGGTATTGCAAATTTTAGCAAAAGTAAATTAATAGAGCGTCAATATATGATTACATATATTCATTTTCTTTTAGTTCTTTTAGTTCGGAATCAAAATACGCTGTCTTCAAACGATAAGAAATCACTTGCAGATATTCAGGACCGTCTTAAACCAAGTGCGGGGCCCTGGGCGCTGGGATGCATGGGGCCTCTTCGAGAGAAATTTAGAATCGATATTAACAGGAACGAAGAACATTAGCGCCCGTATAATTTACTTTGAAAATTTACGAACAGATGCAAACTTCAAAAATGCCAAAAAACAATTAACCGTAAAAATGCCATTATCGGCGCATGCTTTATTGCTGGAATCACCATACTAGCAAAAGCAATGAAAGGGG
>JARFOC010000649.1:411233-427068 GCA_031763485.1 Osmoderma eremita
CACTTGCCTGCGTCACGACATACCCCATCTAGGGGACACCGGTCAAACACACAAGTCACCGAGACAAATGCAATAGCAAAATCTATCCCTTCAAACACCTCGCTTTCAATGAACATCTGCGACAAACTTAATTTTTTTGTACTTCTCAATTCACTTTTGATCCTTTTTAGTTTTGTTTGTTCTCCGCTAAAATTAGTGACCATCATGCATAAGAAGATTCTAATTGTTTTTTTAATATCCGGAAAGGCGTCTTCAATATTATTTTCTTTTAAAAGTTAATATAACTCTGAAATACTCATAGTCTCTTCACTCTCACTATTTCGGACATCTCTTAAATATTCTCTTAGATGCATTCCATCTCTAACTCTTCTGCGCTAATGGCACTGTAATAGATTTTTAGCAAATTTGCCACAACCACAAACAATAGATGCTTAAGTAACGGTCTAGTTGACATATCCTAACAGTAAACAATTTAGTTGGGCGAACCGAATAATTTCGAATACTTTGGTATGTAAAGTAAAGAAAACAATTAGATTAGCTAAGACAAAACCAGCAACCAGCTTGCAAACCTGCAATAGTAATGGAATCTTGTAAGATATAAAAAAATTCGTCATTGATTCCGCTGCTGTCGCTAAGGGTTGGGGGCCCCATTGATCGCGGGACTCTGGGATCTAGCCCAGAGGGTCCACGTGTAAAGATGGAACTGCAGATATTCGTATTTATTACATATTTTTTAATGTCTTGTATTATAAAATCACGTATAAATGATTTAAACGTAAACTATGAAATAATTTCTCAAGTAGCCATTCAGAAAATTTGTGGCCATATCTGGTACTTAACAGATGAAGCAGCAACTGTAGCCATTTTTTCGATGTTGGAAAAGTTTTAGATCGATGATAAAAGCTGATGATGACCGCTTTACCTAGCGAAGACTGAACAACTAATGATACAACCAAAGCATGTAAAGAATTTGCTTGGTATGTATCTTCTTTAACTTGCTTTTCTGCTTGAATATGGTTAAATTGGTAACTTGGAGGTAAAAATAAGATAAATACACTGAGGATCTTTTTCCTTGCTATGACTTCTAGTTTTCAAAAACATTTTGTTCAACTTTGTTTCCATGTTTGCACCAAAAATCTTTTAAGGTATTGTGTTGATTTTGAGTGTAGGTTGGTCTTATACAAAATATAAACTTTTGCGGTCGTGAAACCAACAATATTCGAATGTTGGAAAATAAAGGACGCCTATGTATTTTAATATTATTTGAACAATTTCCGTCGACTAAATATTAGTAATAGTTCTCCTTAAAATGGCATTCGGTCAATTTAATCATCCTGTTGGCACGGGTTAATGATAAACAAATGAAAAAGATTTGGGGTTATTTTTACCCCAGAGGGTGAGAACGAAAAAACCGCTGGTTTATATATGAGATACACAGTAATGTAAATATGTATACTTGATGGTTAAAGTTCTAAAGTGGAGACGGTATTCTTGTTTGGGCAACGGTATTATTGTATATTCAGAAGAAACCATGATATATTTACCTTTATGCTATCTCCTTAGTTGTAATATTGTTAGTATAAACTCAAATCTACTTTGTAATAAAATTTCCGTTTGGTATTTTGAAGTTACCGATTATATTCTTTCATCTTTTATCAGCCACGTTGTAACCTCTACGACATTATATCGTAATTCCTGGTTTTGACGTTTATATTGGTACAATTCAATTGCTTAATTTAATGTGTGAGCTCGAATTACCGGATATAGATGATTAACGGTTTGGCTTCTATTTGTATTGTGAAAGGCGTGGAGAATTCATTTTTATACGTGACAAGTAAGTATCGGTACACTAGTGCACACTAAATAAATTTGAATTCAATGTTTATCCTCTAACGGTACGTTACAGTAATAAAAATGAAACCGTCTGCTTCGACAATTATCCGTTTTTTGTATTTGTAGCACTCATAAATTGTAGGAAATGATTATTTAAATTATTATCCATGAGCTTTCTTGCTCAAATAAGTTTATTCTAGATTGAAGTTTCGATTTAAGACGTAGTACATACGTATATAATGAATAGTTTGCTATAGGACAGGCAGGCAAAGATCGATGCACATCATTGATTTTGAATAACGTCTTATATGGCGTGGTTGTCAAAGCACGTTTCGAATGACTTTTCATTGTATTTATTCAATGAAAAGTCAAATATTAGGTTATGTTATTTATCCTGAATGTTAAAATAGTGGTAATAGTGAAAATAATGGTACTCCTAAGAGGTTATGAAAGAAATAAGGAAGATATATTAAACATAGTTTAAAGTAAAATTTATTTGGTACAAGTTGCACTAAGAAAACTAAGTGTTATGGTTATGAAAAAAAGTAAATTTTTTTGACTATGAATCATAACATGGGGATTTCCATTTTCACGGATGGATCGAAAACCACAAAAGGGACTGGAGCGGGAATTGTCTCTGCAGAACTAAAAATTAACTTATGCCTTGCTCTGGGAGGACATACCTCCGTCTTGCAGGCGGAGGTTTTGGGAATCCTGCAAGGTGCGAGTGAGATCAACGTGAGGGGCATTAGGGGAGAGCAAATTGCTGTTCACAGCGATAGCCAAGCTGCCGTAAAACCCCTAACAGCTACAGGATCGCTTCGAGTTTGGTGCTTCAATGCTACAACACCTTGGAGGCGATCGCTGCATATAATGTCGTATCACTTGTGTGGATGAAAGGACACAAAGGTAACCCAGGCAACGAGACTGCTGACGGGTTGGCCGGTCCGTGATCGCGTTCTCCGTTCATTGGACGACCTAATAAAACAACGGACATTCTGCATGAAAACAGATGGGAATATGAAACTGCATGCTTCCAGGCACGTAAAGCCATTCCCAGGCTATCGTCCAGGACGGCAAAATATTGTCTGCTTCTTTCTCGCACCAACCTTCGCCAAGTTGTGGGGCTGTTGACTGGCCACTGCAAGCTGAATAAGCACATGCACCGCATGGGGCTAGTTATTAGCCCCATCTGCCGTGCATGTTACATTGAAGATGAGACGCCGGAGCACATTTTGTGCGACTGTCCGGCGCTCGTCCAAATGAGAGCCGCTATTCTGGGGGAGTGCTCGAGTATGGGCGATATCGGTGGCGCCTCGACTGCCACACTGTTCGAGTTCATACTCAGATTGGGTTGGCTCGGGTAGGTGGCGGAAGAGCGACGCCGCCGCGGGAGGTAGCACAAAGGGCCCAATATAGTGGCCCAAGTGCATGTGGCTTTTGCCACCCTCCCCCACCATCGAATCCATCCATACATCTATCCATAACATGGGGAACATCTAAGTATGAACGTGTACAATGGAAGCATTAACTATGTGAAGGATGCTACGCTAAATTCTTGTAAAATATAAATTCACAGACATTTTTATTTTATTTATTATAGTTTATTCACTGTTATTACAATCACTCCGGTCACTTTTGCAAAAGAAAATTGAACCTTGCATTTGCTATATGTGGCGATTCCATCAATTCTTGTCGAGCATCATCTTTCCTCCAACGGAAACCTATTTCATTTTAAAATATGTAGTCCCAAGAGACGAAAGGCATCAATGAAATATATCTCTATCCTTCAAAATGTCCAACAGACTATTCCGTGTAATGAGTTGTTCTAAAATATCAAGATAATTAGAAATAAATTAAAATTCGTAGCTACTTATACCTACATTTTGGTACATTTCATATACAACATTCCCTATCGATGAATTGGTAGCATCATCGATATCTAACACAGGTGTAGGCTTCTGTCTATTTGCTTTGGGATCAGTCAGGGGTTGTACCCTTGTAATACAGTCGCCAAGAAACGTGATTACTTGAGATAAGAATTAATTTTCAAAAAATAAGTAATATAACATAGAAAAAAGCCCTTAAATAAACAATAACCTATACACACGGTACAAATGTCCGACAATATTTCATGACAGAAACAACAAACAACTATCGACAACGGTGTACACGAATACCAATAGTTGAGAAGAAATCGAATTGCGTTAATTGATAATAGGCGCTTAAAATAATTATTTAATTAGTGCAACTGATAGTTTATGCTAAAGTGGAATAAACTAAACTATTTATATATTAAACTATTGATTATAACTCCATTGGCATGTATTTTAAAAATTGACAAATTCATATTACACAGTTGGTAGTGTGACGGCATAAATCACGTGGATCCATATTTATCCTGTCGCTGCTATATGCGAATCTAGAAAAAAAATAGGGGATACTGTGCCAGCCCGCCACCCAAATGGGGATGACACAGTGCTCTGAGTACATACTTCAAAAGGATAGTATAAAATATCTGAGAATTGAATAAAATGATAATTTCGAAGTGTGTCTAACATATTCCTATTTCTTCATCTACCACGAATAAAATGAATTCTTACGTAGTGCCATAAATCAGAATACATTAACGTACCGTCGGAAGTTTCTTAGAATATCCAATCCATCTTATTTCCTTAATATACACCTCTTACATGAATAGGAAACACCTCCACATAACTTATTCTAAAATAATACCTACACATATATGTCTACTATATCTTGGTACTCTACTACTAAATTATATTTCTTAATTCTGTAAATACGTAAGAGCAGAAGTGAAGCTGGTTAGTTTTCTAGTTTGTCAAATTTCTCCTTTTCCAAATATTTTTACGGTGCAATGTGGTACATTAAGTAAATACAGGGTCGCTACGAGCTTGAGATTTATTTTAAGTGAAGTCTCTTCCCCCTTAAATACACCCCTTTATTTATAATCCTAACACTGCTAGTAGATACGTCAGCTTGAATTGACGTGATAACTTATAAAGGATTTTATTCAGTCCGCGGCTTCTACAACTGGGAGGTAGTGATTTTCAACAAATACATACCCTACTACTCTGCTTAAAAAGGAATGCAATTTTATTAACAAGGAAATACAATATCACTGTTGTTATTTTATTTTATCTTGAAAATTATTGAATACCTACTTCGGTGATAGCAAAATAAGACTACCCTGAGTTTATGCTAATGTGTTTGGCACAAATTAACATTCTGATATATAAACTACAATTATTAGAACAGATACAATAGCTTTAGAATCATGTAAGCATTTCTGAGTTTGAAATATCTGTATAAAATGTCAACTTGGAGCACTCTTCTCAAGCACTTGATGATTAATTTGTTTATATTCTATTAGAGCCCGTCACTTATTAAGGTGGTTTGGATATTTTTCGAATTAGTTCCATAATTGTCAGACCTAAAACCAATTGTTAGGCAACAGCTTTTTTATCAAAAACAATCAAAACAATCTTTCGTTGTAACCTGAGACAATGGTTGAATGGAATGAAGGTAATTGGATTATTTTTGTTATGAGGCACCTGTAAATGTGCTTCAATGTTTTTCCTTATATCTTTTGAAAGAAACTATAATTTTCTTCTAGAGCTAACTTCAAACTTATTATCTGAGGCGACTGTACACAAAAATAATTATAAATTCATGAGAAATTTTTGCCTTAATTTTACTATTACGGAAAATAAATCGATGCGACGATTTCTGTAACACATAAACTTGACTATAACTTTATAATTCAAGATTCTGAACAATTTTGAACTAAATCTTTTTCATAGTGTTAGACATAGGGTTTATGAGGAATGTACATATTTTTTTAGCGTAGAAAAACAGCATTCTGCTTTGGCACTCGAGGTTGGTGGTCTAACTAAAATCCATGAAAGTTTGATAAACTCTTCAATTATTGCGAATCTAACCAATTTTTCGCAGATCTTGTCTTTCGTATATTATTGTCGATTTAGTATTTAATCTGTTTTACAGATTAGAAACCTAATTGCTTTTTCAAGACGAAGTCCTGACTGCGGTTGTAGCATAACTACTGCAGTCAAGACTCCGTCTTGAAAACTGATTTTTTTAAAGTTCGAGATTCGAATTCACATTGAGTTAGCTTAATACAACAAAGTTCCGTTGACTAAAACGATATACGCCGAGGCACAACTAAGGTGCTGGATGTCGCCAGGCCTGTTCGCTCTGAGTCCTAGATTTAATTTGGTAACACTTACTCTAGGAATCTTACGAGCTACTGTTGAGTTAGTAAGTTTCTTTTATTTTGGCTTGGTTGACTTTGACATGCCCTTAAAAGCATTATCGCTTTCAACGTATTCCTAAATTGCTCTATCCACGCTGACCATTAAATCAATCACCCCTCTAAAAATTCCAAGATTGTTTAATGACTCAGATTCATAATGTCCGCCAAGCACCAGTTCATATTCTCCACAAAATTTGATATAATCAATTTTTTTTGTCAAAATATATTGATTTTTCTTTACTTGTTTATTATGCTTCTGGATTGATCTATAAGCGCCATTGACTTGAATTGATAATGTTCTTTCTACCGATATTCGTAAGATTAACAACGTTTATATGGGTTTTATTTTCGCGGTGCCTTTTAATATACTGCTTTAAATGTCCCAAATTTGTTACGCCCTTGGAGCTCAGTGAAGGTTTACCTTTAAATAAAATAATCTATTTGTTTTTCACAACCACATATCCACGCAACATCTTCATAAATTTTGTTATTAAATTGTCTTTTACAGAAGCTTTTTTTTGCTTTACCCATTTTGATTTAATGTTATTGTGGACGTAGGCCGTCTCAATGATTTCAATTTTTTTTTAATTCCGTTTTGTAAAATGTTGTCAACCGAAATTGATAATGAATTTGCGTAATACGACACAGTGCCGTTAACTAAAACGATACACGCTCATCGCCTGTCGATCCACAACCAAACGGTGTTACTATGACGGCAGCCCCGTTCGCCGTATATCAAGCAGGCGTTCGGATGTCCCCGGCAGGTCGTTCGGCGATTGAAACGGACTTAAGGAGTTTTCCGTCCGGAGACATTGTATTAATTTTATTGTATTTATTTTTGTGAGGAAGCGGTTTACGTCTAAATTTAAAATATAATGTACCTAACGTTGTTTTAACTAATACATAATGGAAATTTATTTTGTTCATATAAAAAGTATTTACCGGATTATTACTTTTTATACTTGATTACTGGATTTGTAAAATTTAGTCACACCAGCCGCCCCTGGCTATTATACTTTCTATTCTTATGCTTCAATCTATTGAATTTGGTGTAATCGTGACAGATGCCTATATACAGGGTGACGCATTAGTGTGGCAAGCTCGATATATCTGTTATCATATAAGATATCAAAGATTATTTACGAAAATTGTAAACAGTCTTAAACGTAACATCTTAAATTTTTTTCATATATACAGGGTGTTTCATATCACCAGGGTGAACTAAACATAGGTTTTCTTAATTTATTTCGGATTTAGGTTAAGCTGGTGACTTATATGATAACGGGTATATCGAGCTTTGCCACACCAATGCGTCACCCTGTATGCCGAAAACTTTATGTGTGTCTAAATGTTTTTGTTTTTATGACTTTAATATGAGAGCTGGCTGTATATAATGAATGTAAAATGTATGGAATGCCTACTATCCTTTGTAATGGTTTTAATAAAATTGTGGGAAAGTCAATTTTAGTTTTTAATATACTAGGTTACAGTTGCTTCCATTGCGATTTCCAGTTGTCTCTTGTACTCTTTGCATGCACTGTATATTTTCAAAACACGTAATAAATACACTTACTTTAATAAATATATTTACTTTAAGAATTTAAATTCAAAAGGATTTATGACGTAAATGTTCTCATTTATATTTTTATCTTATTAGAGTGTATCAAATATTGCAACCATAATTGAGTCATCAACATTTCAGTGAAGACCTATGCAAAGTAGTGGCCGTTATGTTTAAAGTAATAAAAATTAGAGCTTTCCGAGTACGGAAGTCGTTAAGTGCTAACCATAAAATCAATTGATCAAAAACGCGTACATTTGCAAACTTAAATCACATCTTTATGCGTCCCGAGTTTTGTAACTAGCGTTTCTTAATGCTAATTTTACAATTGGAAACGTAAATTTAGTATTTGATATTTTCTTGTCCGTAATTAAATTTATAATAAACAGTAAAAAATTAAAAAAATTAATTGCACGAAGAATTTTTTTTTGTGATATACAGCTTTAAGTTAATGTTAAATTAATGTCTAAATTTAATTGTAACTATGCTTATGTTACCATTTATTTATTACTATTACTTCTAAATTGTATTTCTTCTTCTACGATAAGCTAAACATACATACGAAGACATCGCTCCAAGAAAGATTTAATTTACAAATTTTAAGATATTACTGGTTTGCAATAGCTAGTGTGTTCAGTAATACATCTAATAAATATCTTTGTTGAGTTAGTGCTCTGCAAACATAATGAAAATTATTAAGAAATACCGATCTATGTTCCCTTTATTTTGTGAAACAACGATCCAAGTGTATGCAAGCCTCTGCACTTTGCTGCAGGTTTACTGTGGGCAAAATAAGAACTATACAATAATTAGACTATCGCAGTGGTGGACTACTGGTAAACCTTTTTCATTTGCGGTAGCTAAGTGTACCCAGAAGATCATTTTTTGCGTGGACAAAATATCTTAAACGTACATCGCCTCCAAAAATATAAAGACAATAGTTCTATAATAACCGTAACTTGCTATTCCATAACACTTACTGTACGCTGAAAATACTATTTTTGCAACATGGTGATTACTGCTTTGTTACTAAATTTACTACACTACTAAATTTAAGTTAGTTCAGTGTAAGACTCAGTTGTACAAAGCTTGTTCAATGTGAACTTGGGTTCAACAACAGGCATGTTACATATATTGAGCTGAGTTCACGTCAAACTAGCTTGCTGCAACCAGGCATTAGTGCGAATACAGAAATACAGAAAAGGGAGTTCACAATTAGTTTTTTTTCAACACATGTGTAGTGTGTTCTGAACATTTTCTTCCGTGATTATTTTCACGCGCCAATTAATTTGCTTGTTTTCCAAAATCTAAAACTTAGGTTCATCCCACTAAATGTATCAGAAAATTTTAAATTTTTACCAGATTCTAATCAGTGCAAGTGCATTTAAACCATCGGTGTAAAACACATTACCGACTTGTTATCCGCCAAGTCCTTTCCGTCACGGCCCCTAGGTCCTATTGTAGAGCGAAATTACCTACTTAGGCATTTTAATGTTACATATATTGAGCTGAGTTCATGTCAAACTAGCTTGCTGCAACCAGGCATTAGTGCGAATACAGAAATACAGAAAACACGTGTTGTCCCGAATTAATCAATACTTGTGCGGGAGGAGTAATCCGAACAGTGTGTTTACCTACTTAAAACTAGATCAATTAGATTTTTAGACAAATACTATCAAATCTATAAACATCTATAATGAATGGATGGAGAAGAAGAAGGAGCAAACGCGTTTGCTAACAACTTTAATCAAATGAAACTATAAAAGATTAAAAACATGAAACGTATGGATACAAAAATATTGTTTCGCGCTTTTCTATTTTTTCTTTGTTTCTTCATATTTCTTCTGAGGTTGACATTTACCTTGTGGGAAATGTTGCTACTGTACACATATTCGAAAACGGCCACTTGATTTTCACCCCACATCTGATATGATTGTAAATGTGTTTGCAGAATTTCAGTCTGTTTTCGTTTTCAAATGTGCCTTGCATAATCTTACGTTGAGTACCTTCAGATAAAGTAGATGACCTATACCCATTTCACAAATGATTTCTGATTACATGATATTTAAGACGAATGCAGAATTTGAAAGTTAATGCATAAATACCATACAAGCATTTGAATTTCTATTGAATTAAATTTTGTGCTACAATTATAAAATTATATTATATAATAATCAATTACTACTTACATAAATATGTTGCGTGAAACAGTAATACGAGATGCACTGCCAAACAAAAATATCTGATCACGCAAATGTAGAGAGAGTGCTGCTTTTGGTTTAATCTTACGTTAGAATAGCACTTTCTTTTCTTATGGGAGCAGTCTGACATAAGTCTCCGGAAACATTTCTGTCTCTTGGCTTTTTGTATTTATCTCCCATTTTGTACCCATGTAATATACCACCCATTCCCAAACCCTTGTACAGGTCCTTGGACGGTTGGTCTATATAGTCTTCTGGGTTTATTTCTTTGGTTTCACAAAGATTGCCTGTTTTCTATAATCTAAGACCTATCATGCACATAAGATGCGGTGTGCAGTGTCTATTGCCCCTTCACACAGTCTATGGCGTGAGTCCTCAATGTCAACCCCAATTTTATGTAGGTGTCCTTTCAGTGCGCCGTATCCTGTCGGGAGAACTATTACTAAGCTGGTTCCTACTGAGATTTAGTAGTTCATCAGCCTTTATTACTGATGGCTGCTTAATACAGGTTTTGCCATGACTTTGCCTGGTTGTATTCTTTGTGTTGTTTTTGGACTCATTTTTCGTATCTACCCTTGTACTGTTTTTAGACACCCCCAGGGCAGGTTCTGGACCCACGTATGAGCACGATGATCCTATCTTCGCTACCCCATCGGCTTTTTCATTGCCTACGATTCCCGATTGCTCAGACAGCCACAACAAGGTAACTTTATTGCGTTCCGCGAGTACATGCAATTCTCGTATGCATTCCTAAGCCAGCCTTGATGTCACTTTAGGGTTCCATAGTACTCTAAGTATCGCCTGACTGTTCGTTGCAATACAGATCCGCTTATTACTGTAAACCGTCTTATTGTTTTCCCTTGCGCAATGCAACAAAGCGTACACCTCTGCTTGTACCGCAGTGCTGTATTTTTCTAATGGGATGGCGATTTTCAATACCCATGTTTTCCATGGGCGCTCCTGGCCAAAATAAGTAAAACAATCGTAACGTAAATAAGTCCATAAAATTACTGATAAGACAATATAAATGCTGCGTAATTCTCCTTGAAATAATATTTCAATTTGGATACCGTGTAACTCAGGTTTTTTTTTGTTAAGTTGGTCGTGTAAATTAAGCCTTATGTTGACAATACTGATTTTCAAATTCAAACTTATCAAAACAAAAGTAGAAAAATTCTCACTATTATATTTTATTTTGAATGTAAGCATATTAAATGAAAAACCCAAGCACAGCCAATTAAAATTGAATGGGTGGTGATTTTAGCTGGGAAATTATCGGTGGCATAGCACTTGCAAGACACTATTAATTAATATGGATTTAATTAACAAATAGCTATTTCCAGCTAGGTACTGTCAGTCTCCACGCTGCACGATCTACAATATTTTTTTACAGATTTTTTTTCTGATCAGTTAATTAGAAAAGTTTTGTGGCTGAGTAGGCCACCTGATTTAACACCACTACATTTCTTCATGTTTACAGAAAACGTGATTTTTCGGCATAACGTTGCAGGAACTACGGTCATTTAATTAAAGAAGCTATTGCGAATGTAGACCTGAAACATAAGTACTCGCTTATTTTTTCCGCAGAATTCAATGCGTCTTAGAGCAAATGGGCCAAAATTGAAAGCATTTGTTATAAACCGTATTTATATTGTTTTAAACATTAAACATCTTTTGACTATTACTTTGTTAAATTACTTACAACGGCGATGATTGGCAATAACATACAGACTAATCCAAATACAATACTGTAAAATATCCTAATATTCCATCTGCACTGAGACCAGTACCTCACAGTCCGGAATTACCTGTGCCTAAACCTTCGATGAAAGTGCTGATGATACCAAAGCAAATAGAGCCCTGCTATGTTGGCAAACTATTGCTGGACGCTGAAGAGAGATGCTTCTGATGCATAGTTCAACCCGAAAGTCATATATCTGCACATTTTCCACGTAAATATATCGCTTTGTACGTCATTTTTTCATGATTTATACACTTATTATAATATATACTTTCACAAAATGTCATTGCTTTGTCACTCTGAAACCCTGGCTATTTGATAATTCTCAAAACAGAAATGAAGTAAGTGTAAAAAGTACTATCAAGTTCACCCACTGGAAACAAACAAAATAAATCTGAAATTTTGTTGATTAATTAACCCATAACATGCCATTACGTGCCCATGAAAACCATGTAATGGCATTTTATTGATAAATGTCTGCATAACAAACTAAAACAAGTACATCATTTTGAAAAAAGAACTTTACATCTAAAATTTAAAGGATTTGTAACGTAGACCGTTTTTCCGGTGATCCCATAATATGATTTTTAATAATTAATAATATATTAATATACTATTCTGCCAATACTTAACAGAAGCACTGTATATACGTATTTATAAGCATGTAAAAAGTATTTTAATGAACGTAAACGTTAATTAATAATAACGGACATTAAACAAAACCTCAACTTTTATTTTATACAATCATTGTCAGGCATGTATGTATCTGTACCAGTGGGAGCTCTTCTGTTGCGCGCGCAAAACTTCTTGCAGCCTGGTACTCCGAAATCATTGCCTACATACAGTGAACGAATATCTTCAGGACGTTGTGGTTGCGACATAAATAACACGGCAGTCGATTCACGTGTGTTTACCATAAACAACGCATAATACCTACACAACATGGACGTCACTATTATTTGTCATTGTTGACGGATTTGTTCTGCGTGGTGCGCCACCGAAGACATGTGAAAGTAAAAAAAAATCGTGTCAGTGGTCGCGCTCGCCTCGAGACCCACGGCGATGATCTATACACTACGTTCACGTGTTTGAAGATTTTGTTATTCTCGCTGTGTTTTCGCACGGATTTAGGGGTGGATTTGTGTCTGGGGATCGTACGGGGATTTATCGGTAAGCTAATTTCTTATTTACGTGAGTATCTTCATAATCTTGAAGGGTGGCTGGCGCCTTATAATTTATATAATAATAATCTATAGCTGGAGTATGGGGAGTATACATATATATGTATATTATAATTATAAGTCGCCAGGTTTGTATTATTTCCTGACATTTCCTTGTGGTAAATCAACACTTTTCTTTCTCAAAATTGGACAATAACCATAAATTATTCCCACTTTACGTTTTTAACCGACGAATTTTGAATTTGTGTCTCTGAATTTGTAAAAAAAACACGCCTTTTGTAGAAGGATTTTACAACTAATTTATTTTAGTTGCTAAAAGTAAATCTGGTCCGGATACTTACTACTACTTAAAAACTTTGAATTATATGTAAACATGAATAATTGCAAAATTAATATAAAGAATATGAATGCCAAACAATATAAAAAATCGTACATATTATTTTATAACACACTTAATCCAAGACAATCATCTTACGTGTGCTTCTTTGAACTAGTCCTTTCCCGCGTTACAACTTGTCAGAGGCGCCAAGGACTGGATTGGTTACTTAAAAATCTTACCGGAGGATGTCTGCGATATTTTTAGAAACAATTTCAAACTGTGTAGTAACCGTTTCTTTGTGCATATCGTGGCATTAAGGTTTTATGCAAAAAATTCTTTACGACTACGATAATAATAATAGTGTAAGATCTTTGTTTGGTTTGATTTATGGAAAAGTGAATTGACCGATAAAAGCTAGACAATCTATAAATAACTATATCTTCCAGGGTTCTTCGTATTGTTAACTCCTAAGATTGTTGGTGGTTATCACAATTGTGATTCTGTATATTCAATGAAAGCTGTGTGCGTCTTATTAATCGAGTTTTGAACGAAGTAAAGAAGTAAAGAAATGACAAAAATATATGCGGATAATATATATTGTTACACATTTATAAACCAGTTGCTTTTAATTTTTTTTTAAAGATCTCTTTCCCTGCAACAGTAATTTGTAACTAGTGATTCCAAAATATGCGTTTATTTCCATTTTATTTAATGACTAAAAAAATGTCTGTATTAAAATAGGTAGAAACAAATGTTTGCAAATTCCAGCCTTAAATAAAAATACAAATGGATCCATATAAGATAACCTTGTAATTAATTATGGCGGATGGAGCTAGTTTTCAAATAAAAGTTACATATTATATGGTAAATCTAATATAGGGCAGATTTAAAATGTTATATGCAGTCTCTCCTTTATTTTGCCATTCCGTTGCAACATGGAAAACATTAGGTAATACGTCAGTCTAGGCAAAAGATTTATTCGCATTGCAGAGAATCCAGAGTCTACAAATTTATAACGTTATAATAGCAATTAGCATTACAATAGTAAGATTTATTATACTAAGTGCATAAAAACAAAAGTATATTAATACCAGATCCATTATCATTAATTGTATCAAAAAAGTTTTATTGGTAAATATTTCCCATAATTGGACTTTGTCATCCAAAATATTTGCAGTCGATATTTTATGTCTTAAAATCGGAAAGATGACGATCTTAAATGCTACTTCTAATTAATCATTTATACGTCCTTCACATCTATTTTGTTAAAAAAATTTATGTATAGTCGATAGTAATAACATGGCGATTCGAATGTTCAACATGAAGTGACACTTACATGTTTGATTATGTTTCTGTTACTGGCAGTAGTTAACACGATGTCAGTAAAGTCTTGTCAGTAAATATGAAATTATTTCATAACAGCCTTAAATAATTTATCTTAAAATTTTCCTCACTAATTATGTGATTATGTCAATTGAGCATTGCCAGAAAGTTAACATGAAACAGTAAAAAGTAGTAGAACACCGAATTCAATTTTGCTCGACTTCTGCTTATGAAACCACATCATATTTTTACAAAAAATATTACTTGGAGAAAGAACAAAAATATTACTCGATCTAACAACAGAGAATATGGCTTGCAATTTAAAATTATGTGTCATGTTTTGGAAAATATGGACGTGATGAAGAAGGAGTCTGTAAAGATTACTGCAAATAATCCATCACTAAATTTTTGCTAAAAACTTTACTATGAAAACGAGAAATAAAAGTTCTATAAATTGTCTCAACCTCCGAATGCAGTACAGAGCTTATGGAAATTCGATACACGGTTGCCAAATCGTGTGGTATTATTCATTTTTATACAGTTTTTAACTTGTGCCCATATCATTTCAATGGGATGTAACTCGCAGTGGTAAGGTGATAATCGAAGAACTTCATGATCTTTTTCTTTTGCAAGTTCGTCGATCCTGCTTTTATCATACTGCGGTTTAATCTATGACACGCAAAACAGCAAGGCCTTCTTAACATATCGTCAGTGGTTGGTATTTGTTTATCACGGAGCCAATCAATGATATTGTTTTTTCTCAATGCTGCCGTTGGAATTTTTTCTAATTTTCTGCAGTGATAGAACACATTATCAAGAACAATCACTGACTTCTGCAGTATATTTTGGAAGCAATTTTTTAATAAACCAATCCTCGTATGTGTCTGAATCCATCTTATGATGAACATCAGCAGCGTTTTTCTTGCAGAGTAATGTATATTCAGGACCAGAAACAAATCCATTATCATCACCAACATGAGCTAATGCAAAATGAGGTCCGAGCCCGGTTGGTAAGAACTAAATTGTACCTCCTTCTCTAAATTTCTTGATCTTTCGTATCTATCTATCTCTCGTAAGTATTGGTGCTTAAATTCAAACCCATATCGTGTAACATCACAAATAACAAAGTTGCTCGACTGAAGTTAGGGAGATCATCATCAGCATTGACAGCAGCAGAAATTGCATTTAATGTAGGTGACATTCTGTATAAAAAGAACTATGCACTTTATGTCGAATAGGTGCTTGGGTGTTCTCATCATATGTTTGTAATCGGTCATTTAGTTGTATGCCTTTCCTTTTCTTGGCTTTTTTTGACTTGATAATGAACCAGTTTGTTGCTCCTGTTTTATATTATATATTGTACGCTCTGAGCAACCCAAAGC
>JARFOC010000649.1:427805-441677 GCA_031763485.1 Osmoderma eremita
GTACACTGTAAAAACTTCTAAAAACTTGCTTGTCGGTTGGAAACTTTTATGTGGCCACGAGTGTACATATGTATGTATGTAACTAATATATCGATTCCCATTTGAAATTTGAAAACCGTCAAATAAAAAGTAATCAAAACTAAGGCTTTCTATATTTGAGAAAAGAAATTTTTTTATCAGAAACATTTTCCGTCATTGTTCGAATTGTTGTGTTAATAACCTCGTACCAAATAAAATAAAATTACTTCCGTAAACACATTTAGTGTCCTAGTTTCACATAATGAACCTAATAATAAATTAATATTCTAGAATGACGGAATCGTTCACCTATTATTTCAAACAAAGGGTCCCGGTTTTCAATGCTAAAATGTCCTACATTTTATAACAAAAGTAGAAGCAGATTTCGTTTGTAGAAGCACTAACACTGACAATGAGTAAAGGAACAAAATATTGATGTCATGAAAAACTACATGAGTGTTTATAAAATATACTTATGATTTTGGTTTGAAATTCTTCTGTTTCTTCCACTATTACCACCTCCAAATCCGTGTGAAATTGAATATATGAGGTGGTACCCAAAAATTCCCGAAATTTAAAACACGATCGTGAACGGACGTAGTTACAATCAAACGTCGCTACATGGAGTTGTGTACACACACCCTTTGTGAGTCAGTATGCCAAACAGCGCCATTGTAAGTTGAAACGTGTTTTGTACTCGCCCGACTTGGCTGGTTGCGACTTGTTCCTCATTCCAAATATTAAAAGTTCGTTGAAGCGGTTAGAGGTATATCGTAGACTATGATGGACAAGTCTTCCGGATTGCATTCCTTTCGTGGCAAGGCTGCTGGGATCGGCTTTTAAAGCATCGACTATAATTAATTTTTTTAACTAAAAATTTCCAGCATACCATGAACATTTTTAATCTACTACGAAACTGTTAAAGTTTATTGCGAAAGTATAGTGGAATTTGGTACGGAAATATTATTTGTGTTGGCAAACAGAGCTATAAAGAATTTGGTTATGTTTTTAATAAATAAAGTACAAAATTTCAATTTGGAACGAAGAAATTAATTTATTCTGACGATTAATTAAGACAAGCAAAACAACATAACAAAGGTGAAGTGTAATTTCACGGCAAATTTTCCGCAAAGTGTCCACCTTGTCTTTCAAGGCAACTCTGGCTTTATTCCATCACATGCAGTACGTGCACGGGCTTTCAGTTCGTCCAAATTACGTATTTGTATGTTGTTATAAACATTACAGATAACTCCAAAGTAAGCTTTCGTTTGGATACAAATGAGCTGATCTTTTGAGGGTACTGCATTCGTATCAGGTTTTGTGGATGAGGATTTGTACGGGACCAATAACTAATGGATTAATGGAAAGAAAATTTATTATTTGTCAATGAATAAATGTAGGATACAGCCCAGAAGTTCTGAGTGTTGTTCTCACCATTAATTATCTACTATGAAACTGTTAAAATATTACGATATAGTAGAATTTGGTTGTTTTTAATGAAGTGCAAAATTTCAACTTTGTATGAAGAAATTATTTTGTTCTAATTGTTAATTAAGACAAACAAAACAAAACTAAATGTAGCTTCGTCAGTAAAAGGTGTTTTATTCAAAATTTTTAACTTTAACAAATTAAACATTGTTTCGCAAAAATCTGTTTATTTTATCTTCCTCGAAAAGCTCTTGATGATTTGTATTTTGTATGGCTTATAATTGAATTCTTGAAATGTATATCACATGATTGCTTTTATTTATTTTTCTGTGAGAACACAACCATCTGCTTTGGATTTGTTAAAAATATTGAGCATAGTTTTCGCACATGCTATAGGTTTTCAAGATAATTGACTGAAAACATGCCCCTAACCCCTGTTAAATTATTGTTCTTCTGGTGCCACTTTATCAGTGCCACATTTTCATCTTTAAGATTTAAATAAATTTTGAACTTTCCAATAAAATGTAGTTAATTTGTGAATTGTTTTTTTTTTCACACTGACGACGCGTTAACGTATAACTGGTTGCCTACTATGTCGCTTAACGATACCCGTAGGAAATACCTCTGTGTAAGGTTACAAAAAAGCCTTGTTTTGGCTTTGTCCACAAAATTATTACAGATTGTGCATACAGTATTTCTTAATAACAGTTTTGATAATTGAAATTTTTCTTAATCAGCAGGTATGCTGATATGATTAGTTTTCGTGGTATACCTTGTGGCGATAGCTTGATTGTGAGCTAATGGTTGAAAAGTACAGCAAATAAGATTATTAAAGATTTTTTGTTTACTTCAACTAATACCTTGCAATATTGTTTTTGCTTACTCCCATTACATAGAGTTTAATATTATATATGAAAGAGTATCGGTTTTCATTTGAAAAAAAACAAAAGTGCACACGTAATGGACTTGAAAACGTGGTCAAGTCAATTTGAAATATCGTAATTTGTTTTCTCCTCGACACAACACAACTTTTATTTGACACATGCTTTTTAAAGCGCTCTATTATACACTTGCCTCAAGTTATATGCTTCAACTATAATTGAAAGTTGAAGTAAATTTTTCTTCTGTCTTCTAAAACTCCTCAACTGCCGCACATTTTCCTAAAACATAAATTCCTGTACATTTATCGTCTTTCATATATGAATATTGTTTCCCCGTTAGAAAACGGCAAGTAGAACTTTTCAATTACAACATCCGTGAGTGCTGACATTCGCAGACTAGCTCGTTTAGCTGGAGAATAAATGCTTAGTTATATATTGTGGGATTGCGTGTAGCGGTGAAGTGAACGTGCCTTCTTGAATAACTGAGAAATTGCCGTTTAGTTCGATCTGTCAAACGAACTATAAATTTAAAACCGGATATTTACTTAAATAAAAGGCAGATGTCTCGTTAATCGGAATCAATAATGATTTTGTTGGGTTTCATGTTATTTCCAATTGAAACCTAGACCTCCCACACATGTGCTGTAAACTGGTACTTGCTTATACGCACGATGCTACGATTTGGTGTGTTCGTTATTTGTGTTTAAATAGTTTTCACCAACTTAAGAAATAAAATGAGATGGAGTTGAATAATTTACGAATATTAACTATTTGCGGTCGGCTTTCTAAAATAAATGGGTTACTTTTCTTAGTAACTGCGGTCGCAACATACAATTAGCATGTAGTTTATGTATGTACGAACTAAGACTGTGATGTTCATATAACAAAAATATATTATTGACAATTTCCTTTTTTTTGCGTTGCTTGCTATTGCAGAATTTTAGTTGCTTTGTATTTGTTAGTTATTACGAGAAAATATACT
This sequence comes from Osmoderma eremita, assembly GCA_031763485.1. NCBI lineage: Eukaryota > Metazoa > Arthropoda > Insecta > Coleoptera > Scarabaeidae > Osmoderma > Osmoderma eremita. The sequence continues at coordinate 431,115 of JARFOC010000649.1, forward strand.
AGCTTAATTAAATTAATTTAATACCGATTATTAGACATTTTGAAGCAATCCCATCATGACTTTTTCACCTCGTTTTTTTAGTAATTGAAAAATCTTCCATGTACTTATGTTTTCCCATCGATCTGTCACTATTTAAATACATAAACGTTCGCAAGATAATAGTGAGTAAGCTTTGCGCGCTATTTGAACACAAACATTTGCATTTGTAGTTTACTGTGCATATTTGCGTTATAGTATATAGCCTTGGCTAGAAACTACCAAAGATTCTAAATAAATTATATTATTGTTTCTGGTATTGTTTAATGTATACTAGTAGCTTCTTGTCAATGTTGTGAAAAAAATAACAGTAATTTTCCTGCGGTTTTCCATAATATCCGGTAAAATAAAGAATAAAACCAACCATAACATACACATTAATTAATGTATTTTCAAATATCCCTGAACGGTAGTTGAAAAATTATGAAAATTCACTGTTTAAAATCTTACGTTACGTTTAACAAGTCATAGGATAACTGGGTGAGGACTAGAACTTTTTCTATAATATAACATTGAATAACAATCAAAAAGCAAGAATATGTGTCCATATCAACCAATTCAGAAAAAATTGGAAACGGTTAACGAGAAACTTTCTGGATCGAATCTGCCGAATTTTTGTCTTTTTAAATGTAAATTGTGATTGAAGCTTTTGATAAAACTTATTTAGGCGGACTTGATTTTATTTGAACACTTGATTGAACCGATTAAACATCAATTTGTTTGAATGTTAATAAAAATCATAAAAAAATCATAACATTTGTTAGACTGAATTTACGAAACGTTTCACTAGAAACGTTTTTGGTTAAATTCTAATTGATAATTTTTAATCCCAAGTTATCCGGTTTCTACGTACCTACGAGGTGTGTAAATTAAGTATGACACCGATAACGTAGCGTTTGATATGGCAACACGGGAAGCACGGGACATGGAGAGGCGACCCGTGGACATTGTAATACGCGTTCAGTGCAAGTTGTCCGTTGTCGTTTTTTTTTTCGTGAACCCGGTTTTCGTAGTGCGTTCTACAAATGAAAGACATTAATTTTGAGCAACGGTGTGCTATCAGGTTTTACTTTAGACCTGGGCAAAGTCCAACAGAAACATTTACAAAACTTCAGCAGGCCTACGGATACGGTGTTTTGTCAAAAGCCCAGGTTTTTAGTTTAAGGCATTTTCAGAAGGATGAGAGAGATGAGCCAAGCAGCGGAATGCCTTCAACTGCAAGAACCGATGGCAATATCGACAAAATCCAAATTGTGCGTTCATATCGGTCAGAATGATCTGGAAACAGTTGAATTTGTCTCAACTCACCTTTCATCAAGTTTTGACCAATGAACTGGGAATGAGAAAGATCTGCTCGAAAATGGTTCAAACCTTCCAAAAAACCTTTCGCAGGAACAAAAGGACATCAGGAGACGAAGGTGCCTTGACTTTTTGGAATCGATTGAAAATAATGAAATGTTTTTGGAATTATTGGTGATGAGAGTTGAGTGTTCGGGTATGACCCGGAAACATAACGCTAGAGCGTGGAATGGCACACTTCAGGCTCCCCAAAGCTAAAGAATGCAAGAATGAGCAAATCAAAGATCAAGAGCTTGCTGATTTGTTTCTTTGATAGCCAGTAAATCGTTTACAAAGAGTTCGTGCCTCAACCTCAGATAGTTAATCATCATTTTTACCGAGAGGTTCTCGAAAGACTCCGAAAGAGAGTCAGTGTGAGACCAAACATCAAGAACGATTCGATCCTGCGTCATCATGACAATGCGCCTTGTCACACAGCAATTTCCATCAAAGGTTTTTCGGTCAGTAAAAATATTTCTGTGGCTCCTCAGCCTCCTTATTCACCTGACTTGAGTCCTTGTGACTTTTTCCTGTTCCCAAGATTGCAAATTTATCTGAAGAGACATCATTTTAGGACACTCGAAAACATTCAAACGGCTGTAACCGACTAGCTAAAAGCGATTCCAATATCCGACTCCAGCGCTGCTATGAAGAACGTTGTGTGGCTTCCAAAGGGAGTTATTTTGGGGGAGACAACGTTCAATTGTAATTGTATTCAAATAAAAATATTTAAAAATATCAGTCACATTACTTAATTTACACAGCTCGTGTATTATTATTTACTGTCATGTGGCATTTATTAAAATTAGATTTACATAACAACGGCTAACACCTGGGTGAAGAAAGATTGTTAAAATACCAACATTTGTTAGACTAAATTTACGAAACGTTTCACTAGAAACATTTTTGGTTAAATGCTAATTGATAATTTTTAACCCCAAGTTATTCGGTTTCTACGTATTCATTTTCAGTGAAGGATACCAAGGCAGTGTTAGTTTTACTACCACTTGGCATAATAAGGGTGAAAATTCATTCCAGAATTTGTCTCGTTTTTACCTTTTTCTTACATTTAAAATTTTGTTTATCAATCATAAAATTGAATACTCCCATAAATTGTTAAAACCTCACAGAGATAAAATTTTGCACGAAGTAATAATTACTTAGTGAAATAAAGGGCATTTTTATTAGGGATGGCTAACTGCTAATAATAACCGTTACCGCCGAATCACCGTTTTCACCGGTTCTCGATATTCAATGCTAGAGCAGTTACCAAAATCACCGGTAGCCGGTAGCGCTCGATCGAGTATCCGCTGAAGAATCGATCCGCTTTCAGTGTAAACGCTGGACGAATCGTTCTCGGTTATTAATACAACATTCATAAGTGCTTACATATATAAACTGCTGTGGTGCGATATGTAAGAAGTACGTTTACTATTTATGTTTATATCGAAGACGAAGCGACGGAAGTGGTACTTTTAGGGAAAAATTTATCAACACAGATATCACCGAATATAAATGAGAAACCATCTTGGCGCTATTTTTTCAAGTTAATTTATGAATGTACACTCTTTATCACTTATAGGTACAGATTAATTATTAAATATTAAGTGGAAAAAACCATGTAAAAAAAATGCTGTATTCAAGAGATTCCTTTCTTAACTTGACTTTTAAAAAATCTGTAAAATTTTGTTGCCTTGCATGTATTATTTCTGGTTCTCTATATGAAGCTTTTGTTTTACACTATTTTTCTTCATTTTCTTTATTCAAATGCTCGGGATAGGTGGTTGTATCCAAGAAACTAAATTTCTTGCCTCCAGAAGTCAGTGCAATAATAAGAGTTTCATCATATGTGCACATTAGGGTACCTCTTATTTATACATGATATTCTGTTTCTCGAAACTTTTAAACTTCTCCCGACCCAAGAAATATACACACAAGGAGTCAGCCTTTTAACATACGTCTTTCTCGTGCATACAACAACTTACAGTTTGAAAAAATTGTTGCTGAACTACAAGCAGTAAAATTTCAAATACTACATTTCTATTATGTTTAAAATGTAAATCTGAAGTTAATTTTAAGTAAGAGATTTAATGGAACATTAGTTTCATTGGAACATAATTGCTATTACATTTATGAATTGGTTAGGGGGCATTTTTTTGAGATAAAATTTCTCAACATCCGATCCTGACAATAATTATGTAAGTGAAGTTGTGCTGATTGTTCGTGTAGGTTATCCTTATACCAAGTGTAAACTTTTGCAGTGGTGAGTCCCCTAACAAACCCAACAAATTTCAGAAATTGGCCAGTGAAGGACACTCTGATATATATTTTAATGCTGTTTGAACGATTTGTACCGACTAATTCAGGTGTATTGGTAACAGCTTCAGCAAATAGCATTTGATTGGTTACTCACCCAATTAGCACGGGTTAATGAAGCTTAAATAATTTCAAAAGAATCAGGATTATCTTGGGAACTTTTTATAGGGTGAGAACGAAAAAAATCGTTGGTTTATAAATAAGGGATACCCTAGTACTCATGTTTTTTGAAGGAATACTCAAGTATTGTCAATGTCAACTTTATATTTGTTAATATAAATAAATATTGCAATACAGTAACATGATATGTGTATTGTTGAACATTATTTTAATTAGTAGATATTAACAATTTGCTTATGCTAAGAGATTACATATGTTGCGCGTTAGACTTATAAAAATGCATGCAATAGCAATCGAAAAATTGCTAAATGAAACCCTGTAATATTTTCTTTATATATTTAAAAAAGAAACTAAATTATGTTACACATCATCCTCTTTCTCCTAGTTTTTGTAACTGTACCATTAATAAGAAAATTCATTTTTTTAGACCCTGCTTGAGGTTTGAAATACTTGAATATCTTTTCATGGTATTTGGAAATCAACATCCCCACTTATGTTTAATTGAAATTAAAAAAAAATATTCGTATTAAAATAAAATATATAATTTACATACATATTTACCACAATCTGTAGAACATAAGTGATTTCACAGCTTATAAATAACATACTGGTTTATTATCAATATTTTACCATAAATTCAAACGCACTAGGAAGCGATTTTCATTTCTCGGTATATTAAATATACTAAAATGACGTAAATATTTAACATTTTCCATTCAACCAAGCGAAATGCTTTATGTGATGGTTTGCCCAGCGGCGTTCTGTGATTCACTCTACCTGAATCTGGTTCTCTGAACCAACCTAATAAAAGGAATATCTACATACACCAAAACGAATACGAAAACCAGTGTGAAATAATAAACGTTTTTCTGCGGTGATACATCATAAATGTATTAGCGGTTAGTCTTAACAATTATCGCGGTCCCGTCTGGTTTTCTTCGTTGTTTCGGTTAGGAGACGTCCGTCCTGCAGTCTTACAACTGCATGCGCGTACACATTGTGCAGACCATAATTGCAGCTGGAGCAATTAAGGACGCTTATTTCCATTTGACGCGTGTTTTATGCCGCGAACAATTTGTGAGTGAGTTTTCTTGAGTGTACCTTACCGTTTAGCGTGTATAAGTGTTAATCTTAGTGGTCGCTTATTCTGTATACAATGAAAAGTGGTGTTGCACCAAATTGTGTGTATGTAACAACATTCGTATAATCAGTTGGTTCTACAAGAATGGAAGGAGATATGTAAGTACGTGAATATAAATACGCATGCGACTGTAGGAAATAGAAAGTTGTAATAAGTATCTATAATGTAAATCTTTTTTTTTTTATTAAACAATAACATTTACTATATACTACTGTTTTGGCAAAGTAGGGAATAACTTTCCTAAAAGCTTCAAATATTTATTTTAGCGGTAAAGGATGCTTCAAAAAGCTGGTAAATTTGGAAAATTTAAAATGAACGTTTCCAATTGTATTAACCGTTTGGCACATTGTCAAGTTATCGACAATGCATTAATTAAGTAATTATAAATTTTTTTAATCTAGCTTCTAACAAATAGCGAATTTTCTTTTTACCTTAAAATTTTCTTATTGGTTGGGAGAAGTTTTTTCGAACCCTAATATTTCTGAATTGACCAACAATAAAAAACTGATAGATATTCTTATTTTGTTATGTTTTGTACATTATGATTAACATTTCGTACAACAATATACATTCGATTTTTTATTGTTATTTAATGGTGCTTTTGTTCGAACTTGCCCCGTTGCACATTACGACAACTACTAGGGTAGATCCGGACTATATTTATGAAATTTAAAACTTCATTTTGCTAGTAGTTTAAAGAAATAGAACTGAAACACGTCTACCAAAAATTATTTTTATTGAACATTACTAAAGACATTTACATTAATTTTTAAATAGATAGACATTCTTGATTCTACTATAGATCGTCTCAACCTCCGAATGTAGTACAGTGCTTATCGTTGCCAAAATCGTCGCCAAATCGTCGAATCAGCTGTACATTATTACTTCCGGTTCCATTATTTGGATTTCTGACAGTTAAAATGCATATTTTGAGGAAAACAGTGAAATATTAAAAAACATAATTTCTTTATTTAAGAATCAGTGAAAAAGTCCATAATTTTATTTATTATTACTTAACATTAACGTAATTTACATTTCGAACATTTATTATTATACAATTTATGAAATTTAAAGTAAAGTATATAATCCTTTAACAAATAATAGGTTCGACTTTTGTAACAAAAATAGCTGGAATCATACAAATCCCCATATAATACAATAATATTTAAGAAAGGAATAGGAATTACACACATATATATCTTGTTTCAACTTTTAGTCAGTCGATGAACCAAGTTTGATCTTCAGATGATGACGAATCTGTTACATGAATAATAAATTCTTCAATGTCATCTTGCAAATTATCCCCTATCCTCATTTTCTTTTCAATATTTTTTACAAGTTTGATGTAATTTCGCCAATTATCAACTGTTACAGTGCTATATGTTCCTCGAATTAATTCTTCCATACCTTTTACCTTAAATGTGGTATTATTCATTTTTATACAGTTTTTAACTTGTGTCCGTACCATTTCAATGGGATTTAGCTCGCAGTGGTAAGGTGGTAAGCGAAGAACTTCATGACCTTTTTCTTTTGCAAGTTCGTCAATCCTGCTTTTATCATACTATTTGTTAATTTGTGATACGTAAAACAGCAAGTCCCTTTTTATCATATCGTCAGTGGTTGGTATATGTTTCTCACGGAACCAATCAATGATATTGTTTTTTTCCCATGCTGCCGTTGGAATTTTTTCAATTTTTCTGCAGTGATAGGAAGCACTATCAAGAACAATCACTAACTCTGCGGTATATTTGGAAGCGGTGTCTTAATAAACCAATCCTCGTATGTGTCTGAATCCATCTCATGATGAACATCAGCAGTGTTTTTCTTACAGAGTAATGTATATTCAGCACCAGGAACAAATTCGTTATCATCACCAGCATGAACTAATAAAGGAAGTCCAAGCCCGGTTGGGGATTTCAAACCAGTACTTAATCCTTGGATAAAAGCTTGTTCGACTAGCTTGAATTGTATAGTTCCACCTGAAATAATTAAAGTTACAGAAATGTCAAATGACAAGAACTAAATTGTACCTTCTTCTCTAAATTTCTTGATTTCTCGTAAGTATTTGTGCCTCGACGGAATAATGTCGTCTCGTTCGATGAGTATACTTTTATGTCCTACTTTTTTTTAAATTTGAAGACCATATCATGTAACAATCTATGTAAAGTTGCTTGACTGAAGTTAGGGAGATTATCATCAGCATTGACAGCAGTAAGAATAGCATTTTGTAGGTGGCATATTCTGTATAAAAAAACGATCCACTTTACGTCGAATAGGTGCTTGCGTGTTCTCATCATATGTTTGTATTCGGTCGTTTAGTTGTATGCCTTTCCTTTTCTTGGGTTTTTTTGGACTTGATAATGAACCAGTTTGTTGCTCCTGTTTTATATTATATATTGTACGCTCTGAGCAACCCAAAGCTTTACTTGCTTCTTGAACGGCTGCACTCACATTCATAGTTTTATTAAAATAATTTAAAACATTTGTGATCATACACTTCTTCAAATTTTCTCCCTTACTCCGTTTTCTCCCTACAGTGAATGGACTGAAAACTATAATTAAATGTATAGGTTATAAAATTTCTAAAAATCAAGAAAAATATCCATATTACCCTGTGCACGCTCGAGAAAGATGCAAGCATTCTGAAAAGAACGATTTGTACAACTATATATAAACAAATTAAAGTAGAATTTATCTAAAAATATTTTAAAACTACCACGATAACGATTGACAGCGGTAATAGACATATAGATAGGTACTTTGCCGACGCCGACATATGTAAATAAGTTGCAACATAGCAATCAGAAGTGAAGATAGCCTTAATGACGGCAACTAAGGATAGTAAGAGATAAAAGTTGCTATTATATCCCATACTGGATACGGAGGTTGAGACATTTATAGTGTAGATCCGGATTAGATTTATGAAATTTAAAATTTCATTTTGCTAGTAGTTTCAAGAAATAGAACTGAAACACGTCTACCAAAAATTATTTTTATTGAATATTACTAAAGATATGTACATTAAACATTCTTGATTTTATTAGTAAAGAGTGAGGATTAGGTGGGATTCGAGTAAAATGTTCATTCTGGAAACATTGAAAATATCTTGTATGTCTGGAAAACGGTTTTCGTTCTTATATTTCTTTTTAAAAATTGATTGAGTTTTCGTCATTGTCACACACTTATACTCTACCAAAATAATTGAACCTTTCAACTAAGCACATCGCAAAGATTTCCTCTAAACCAATAATTATGTAGAATTAAATGAAATATATATATACAGTAAACAGCATTCACAATGGGACACATTCAGACAGACACTCACAAAATCAGTGAGCCAGTTTCGACCCGTCTGAAGCTACCCCATAATGTTATCGATCAACAAAGTCTGTAAGGAATATCTGCTGATATCATAAAAGATTTTTGATAGGATCAACAACTGGTGGACATTTTGAAGACCTATTATAGAATGATATTAAAACAGTAGAGGAATTTTTCCGTTGATATTAAATTTATTATTGCGTCTGCACCCTGCACTCTCCTCAAAAGAGAACTCTGGAACCCCGTAATAAAGATGGACATTATTATTTAAATCGAATAGGATTTCTATTTAATGAAGGGCCTTTACATATAAATTTTACATTGGCAAGAACAAAAGCAACAACTATTACCGGTTTTACTACCGGAATTGCTTGACTTAGTAAATACCCCTTATCCAGCAATTATCAAGCGGTACTGGTATTAACCTTAATTGGAAATGAATAAGTTTCGAGTCTAGATAGTAATTTAAACACCAATAGCAAGAGAGACTTGAATAATATATTGGATGGTCACGTGAATATTGCTTGAGCGATTCCGTGAAGTGTTTATCGTGATTAACTGTAAATTGGTTAAATGAACTACAACTTGTGTATTATACAAACATACATATGTATGCACTGTTTTTAATTCACTCTTAATTCTATCAACACTCATAACACTGGCAAACTATCTCGAAGGAAAATTAGGCAATCGCATGTATGTAATTAAACCTCAGCGTTATATGAATATTATTACGGTTTTTGTTTGAAAAAGTTATCTATGTGAATTCATTTATAAATTACATTCGAGCGTTTTACACAGTTTAATTTTCCAATTTTCGGTTTCCGGATAACTCCAGCATTCAGTCAACCACAAATATTTGTTTTTGGGGTAGACGATTTCTGTTAACCTGATTTTTCTTCTATCGGAATAAAGTTGCAATATATTTGAAAATATTTGACTCATATTAAGTCAAATCCGATAAAACGCATAGGAAATACTATCTCTAAAATCTTATGGAGACTAAAATATAAATTAAATACCTTATTAATATCCAAGTTCATTGATCCATTTCATTGAACTTCAAGGAAGTCGTGATTGGGTAGCCACCACATCCTTTAATAAAAATCTCTTTATGCTATGCTGTTTGAAATTGTCATTTTTGCCAGTGTTACTATTAAATTAGCCATTAGCTTTAAATTCGTCCATTTCGTGTAAAAACCTATCTGATCTGGGAAAATTGCAAAAGCATGTTTTACATATAAATGCAACAACGAGTATATTAGTGGTAGTCCTTGTCACGTATGTACTTAATGATAAAACCAAATTCTCCAATCACTTATATTCACAAAGGAATTCTTCAACTTTCTTAATGTATAATTAATAATTAAATAATATTGTTTCTCCTTCTTCATCATATTCTATCAGTGTATTGATTTAATTGCAGACAATGCTTTTGACAAACCTATGTACTATTCTTACCTACAAAGTAATCCAATAAATCAATGAATGTACCTCAATATTGTACCAAAAGAATATAGATACATTTATTCACATGCGAAAGTGCATATCGACAAACTGAGTTGTCCTTGAAAAGGAGTTGACACACACTATGAGTCGCACAGTGCACTAATGGAATGGAAATTCAAAGCTTTGCGTATGGGTATCACAAATCTGCCATGAAATGTTTTGTACCCCCCAAGTTTCTGTTATTTCTTTTCCATGTACACACTGTGTTCAAAATGTAATACATCAATATTTGTTTTACATAGCTTCTCAAATAAAATTACTGTTCTTTTAATATAACACTCGTTGGTGTATTTTTGCGTTTTTGGATATTTCACTACATTTAGAATTGAACTGCGAAAACCACCCTTGCTCTATTATCAGGGTTCCAACTTTCGCAAGTTTAAATCTTTTCCTATGCAAATCACAGATCTGCTACCAAATTTTTCGTCTCCCGTCGAGCTTTGCAATATGTTATTGGTTTTCTTGACGGACTACGTACAATTTATAACGTTTGTAATGTATCAATGTTCCATCCCTTGGTAATTTTTTTAAATAAAAGGTTTCATATAATTACTTGAAATACTAGGCTGATTGATTTCTGGGGATGTATTTACTAAAATTGCATTTTGATGGAACACGGCAATTTTGTCTTTGGGTACGTCGAACAGTGGTCCAGGGGATTGTTATTACTTATCAACAAGCAGCTACAAGTTCATATTTAGTATTCATAACCCCGGTAGTCTATATAAACCTCCCTATAAGTTTCAGCTGCTACTTTTTGCTACTTCCTGAGAAAATACAAA
>JARFOC010000649.1:441777-470818 GCA_031763485.1 Osmoderma eremita
TTATATGGATGAAATCCTTTATAGTTGATTACATTTTCCTGAAAAAATCATTTCAAAATTCCTATTCTACAAGAAGTAGAAGTTTTTGATCGCAAACATGCTATTCTGGATCACTGTGCGTCGCTGTACTGAGACTTGAACTGTGGAAACTGTATGCTGCCATGGTTATCTGATCGAAAATTACAAGCGATAAATGGAAGCATAAAATAAATCCGAGGTGGGACTTATTTTTACAAGACTCGGTGTATGTGACAATTATGTGAATGATTACATTACAGTTTGTACACTACGTATAGGTTAATTCATTAACAAGATTATTATAAAAACATGTGAAAAATTTGGCAGTAGGTTCTCCAAAAAGAATAAATAAAAACAAGTTTAACAAGTTTTTTTTTGCTAATGTCAATGCACTGGTAATTGTATTTTCACTATAAACAAACTATTGTTACAATATATGGATGCATAACGTATGTAGTCATTTTTGACCGGCAGTATTCATGAATAGAAAGGAAGATCTTTTCTCTCTGCATTGGCCAACGCATTTCTTTAGTAGAGAAATACATCGGTTAGGATACAGGAGGTTAATACGCTGTTTCTTTTAATTCGCTCCTTTAATGATCAATTTGATTTTTTATTTTTTTGCATTATGCCTTCCTAAGCACATATTTTTGTTCTTGTTTATTTATTTTATGCTGCCGTTATGGAAACTTTTTCTTTTTTCTTTTTTTCACAAAAAATATATTGTTAATGTTATTACTATAGACTCGACTTTGAAACTGCGACTGATTACTCACACTTAACAAACTTTAAACACACTCCACGCCGCATAAATGTATATTAACTGTATAGGTATTTCGGCAACGAGGTCAAGGTATACAGTTTGTATATATTGGTGCGGCGTGTTTTTAAGGATTGTTAAACGTAAATCACCTCGGCCAATCATTCCAGCGAATTGTACGTTCGGTTCTTACTCAATTCGGCGATAGCACTGCATATGAAACAGTCCGTCACATAATTTAAAAAATGGAGAACCATGGATGTTTGTATCCCCACAAAAAACACTATCAAAGCACCACAAAACGAATTACTTTTATACTTTGATTTGTGCAATCACAATTGTCTAGCAGACAAATTGCTCAATGAGTTCATGTTATCTGGTAACATTGTATGTGTGTCCTTAAGAAAAATTCTTATCGTTCGTACAGTTTAAGAAAGTCAAACAAAATATTTCCTAATGAAGTACGAAGAATTTTCTGAGGCACTTATAACACGTTTTAGTAATGATTTAAATCTCATAAAAAATATTTTGTTTGCCGATGACACCACTTTTCGGCTACATGGGCGTCATAGCCCTACTGCAGCCAGATATCGGTCCAAGAATAGTAGTACTTCCCAACAATGTTTCGACAGGTCTCTTGGACAATGGACGATGGACCATTTTTTTATTGAAGGAGTTTTAAATGCACAACGATATTTACTTCTTTTACGAAATAGTATCATACCAGAGCTGCCAAATTATCGGGCACAAGAATGAATGATATATGGTTTCAGCAGGATGGATGCCCTGCTCATAGCGCTGCTAATGTAGAAGAGTATTTGCAGAACATTTTTGATGGTAGCTTTGTAATTGATCGAAGTACTATTAGTTGGCCGCCTAGATCATCTGCCCTCTCTCCGAATAATTATTTCTTATGGAGTTCGGAGATTCTTCTATTTATGATTTCCAGAAATAAGGGCCTGTAATATCGATATACTACGTACTAAGGTTATTTAATGCATGAGAAACATTCCACCAATAACATTATCAAGAGCTAAAATAGAATTTGTGGATAGATTAGGACAACAAGTAACAGAGCAGCAACTATCTGTCATTTGTATTAATTGCACTGGTCAAGAAAATTTCAGATTTATTATGTGTGGGTGAACCTGGTAGTAGTTTTTACACTTATTTCGTATCTGTTTTAAGAATTTTTCTATCAGGCAGGGTTCCAGAGTAACAAAACAATGAAATTTTGTGAAAGTATACATTATAATATATGTATAAATCATGAAACAATGACGTACAAAGTGAAAATACGTGCTGATATATGACTTTCGGCTGTACTTTGCATCAGAAATATCTCTCTTCAGCGTCCACTAATAGTCTGCCAATATAGCAGGGCTCCATTTGCCTTAGTATCATCAGCACTTTCATCGTCGCTTAGTGTTATATTTTGTGGAGGTTTAGGCACAGGTAATTCCGGACTCTGAGGTACTGGTCTCAGTGCAGATGGAATATTAGGATATTTTACAGTATGTTTGAATTTAGAAGTCATACCACTTGTATTTGTTAGACAAAAATAGCAGTCGGTAATATGATCTGATGGTTCCCTCCAAATCATAGGAATACGAAAAGGCATATGTCGTTTACGTTTTACCCACGCTGTAAGAAGTCTGACAAACTTAACACAATAAATATTGGACTCCTTGCTTTTGTCTTCATCACCTACTTTACACTTGAAATACTGCTCATAGCACTTTTTAAGGAAAGGTCTGGAAGACCGTTTTTAATATTTAGATGTCAATTCGGCGCAAATGTAGCAAATGTTTACAACTTTCCTTGGCATTTTCACAAGTGATCAAATGTTCGCGGTTTCACTACAATAGCTTGAACGCACCACAACGCAACACTCTTTAGAACGTTAACAACTCATTCATTTAGTTAGTTGGTATCGTACGGCTGTACTATATATAAACAGGCAGTCCCACTCGTATTCGTACACCACCAGTTATTACAGAAAAACGTAAATAAATACATTATTTTTCAAAAACTATTATTAATTCTTATTAGAAACAAAACAAAATGATGTTGTAGTATTCTTAGAACTAATCTCAGTCACTTGGCTAAAATAAAATGACTTCAAAAATATGTAAAAAATTCAAATTGCACTCGTATTCGTACAGTGTTTGAACTAACATTAGTGCTAGTGTAAGATAAATTTTAATATTTCGTGTGATTGCCTTTGTTTTTAATAATTTCATTTAGTCTATTGGGCATTGATTTTACTAATTTCGTAGTGACGTCCGACGGAATACAGTGCCATTTCTGCTCTATTTTATTTTTAAGGTCGGCTTTGTTTGTTATATGGTGTTTGCGAATTTGGATCTCTAAATGTGTTCACAAACTCTCGATTGGATATTATCCGAATGTTGTGGGGGTGTATCCATGACCTTAGGGCAATTGCAGAGAAGCCAAGTCCTAGTTAGCTCGGCCTTATAATTTGCGTTCGCTATGCCTAATGGCGTCGCACTTTCCTTCAAAATCCTTCTTAAGATATCGATGTTCATCATTTCGTCCATAATTCCATCAATAAAATGGAGATTCCCAGCTCCGGCCTCGGTAAAGCAAGTCATGCGTATTCTATTCTAACAAACTGAAACATCTAGCTAGAACTAGCAAGAATTCACTCTATTACCTAAAGAGTTTTCAATACATACGTACATATTTATTTAATAATAAAAAAGAACTCAATGTATTCGATGATAAATCCAACTTATTCCCTATTTTAATTCAAGCAAATATAACTTAAGTTTAAATTATTCAGATTATTAGTTGCAGTAGTTTCGATCAAATAAATGGCAAGTACAAAATTATATCTTTATTAATCATATCTTTGCCTCTATTTAGAAATACAATTTCATTGACCGAATGCATATTTGTTTGATTCGAGAGCTTTTTTTTTTCTTTGTGCAGTCGAACAACTCTATATATGGTGTCGCAAACTCCTGTGATTGGCATTAATACATAAACCATTTCACTTATGATTTCATTAAATAAATTAGACCGGAAATACACAATGTTGCACTTGACTTATTCGTTTACCTACCAGGTATATCCGTAAATATATAAAATTTTATATATTTTGTAAATCTATCCTTATCCTTCTATTTCTCTGTATTCTTTCCACTACTTTGCTATATCTGTAAACATTATCCAGACGGTGCCAGTTAGTTCTCAGATATATAAGTAAATCTTTGGCTAACTTTATATAAATGAGGATAATATTGGCCCTAAATATTATAGATTGCTTAGCTATAGTAGTTGTCTCATTATCTTAACAATAATATAACATTAGTACTACGCTGTCCATCTTTTTTCTCGTAATCATTACACTTGTGAAAGCATGTAGCACTTCAATTTCAATTAAACCGTCATCAGGGTAATGTTGCCAAAAAAAATTCTACCATCCTTTTTCCACTTTAATTTCAAATATCTATCACACACATATCCAATGCTCCCTTTAATATTCAGTTATACGAACATCAAAACCTCCCGACGGCGTTATCTGAAAACGCGGAAATGTAATTTTGGCATGCTTGTGGATGAAATTAAAGCGATCATACGCTTTAGGATTACGTACATGTAAACTGAACGGTGTCTGTACGCTCGAAATAATTGCACTCATCACATTATAAATGAACCAATTGTAACCATTGTAATCGCGCTTCGCTCCACGCCTAACTAGTTTATCTCGTAGAAATAATTGTGTTCCAATATCTACTACTACGCGTTTGTGTCAACAAGCGGGATGTCTAATAATTTCCAGATGAGCCGCTGGAATAAATCCTGCCGGGTTAGGGTTGGAGAGACTGCTGCGATCCTCAGAGGATTCATTTCATCTCATTAAAGCTCACGGGTATGGAATAGCCTCGTTTAATTTTAATTCGTAATAAGGCCGTAATAAATTGTTTCCTACGTCACACAAAGAAAGAAAAAACTAACTGTTTGTATGAAAAGAATCCGTGATCGCCCTGGGATGTGCAAACTTACAATGACGCTTATTTTCTTAATCTAATAGTAATAACACTCGTTCGTGTAGGGAGTCTGTAATTCAAAAAATTGAATTAAGCCCTGCTCCCTCGTGTGGGGTGGCAAAAATTGATTTTATAGGTTATACCGCCGAAAAGAGATTACGTCATTGAACATACATTATTTATGCTGTTAGGCTATTGTGTTGCATGACGTCATATTCTTTTGTTTGTCTATTCTTTAGAAATAATGCCAGGAAGTGTTAGACACCTAAACTTTTATACAAGTCTTTCAACTTTATAGTATTTTAATAGAACTTTGATGGGCAACCACTTATTTGACGTATGTGTGAGAAGATCTCAGTGAATAATAATAGTTATGCTAATTGTGACATTATTTTTGTGTAACTACTATAAAAATTATTAGTTCTACACATAAACATTTTGAACCGAAATGCATTATTGACACTAATGCGTGTATGCGACTTCAATGTTCTTATAGCTGTAAGTGTAATATAATAATGATTCAATGATTTTTTGCCGACCAGCCGCAATGCCAGCATTCTAGATGTATTAATAAATAATTTGTTGCGTAAAATCACCAGATAGTGGCACGATTCGTGTTGTAGGTGGAATAACTGAGACCCAGCAACGAAAAAATCGGAATTAATGACCGTAGTTTCGTTAGCAAAACTATAAGGTTTGCGTTGGGATCACAATGCTCGATATCATGGTAAATTCAAAATAAGTACGGACCAAGGGCAGACCCTTATGGCACTCCATGCTTTATGCTTTTAGTATCAAAAATTCTATCATTGTATGTTACAAACTAAACTCTATTAATAAGAACAGATTCAAGTAATTGTACAGTAATATTTGCCAACTTATAATACATTAATTTATCAATCAAAATTCTGTGGTTTACACAATCGAAAGCCTTAGTAAGGTTATACAATGTGATACCTGTATATTTCTTATGTTAAAAATTTTGTAAAATAATGTTGCTCACATTTTGTAACGCAAGTGTAGTAAGTAAAGGAATTATGTTCAATATAGTAATAATAATCTTCTAGGATCTTTTTAAATATTTTAGAAAATTTTAAGATAATGGAGATCGGTCGATAGTTATTAATATCGTCAACTAACCCTTTTCTTGGATATTGAAGTTACACTTGATTCCTTAAAGGACGGATCCCGTAAAGCACGCTCACTGATGCATTTATTAATGTTTAATCAAGTTGATAAACGGATAAATTATAATATTGGTTAAAGTTTTAGTTATTTTTGATGGCCGCCATTAGCATTCTTACTGACAGAAATAGATCTAACTCTAACCGGAATATGTGAATCTTGATCTTAGTGCAGTACATAATCCATAACAAACTTATAGTAAACTAAATGGAAATTTGGGCTTTGATGGTATAAACATACAGTGATTGTAATGTACTAGTAGTTATTATTATACCTACAATGATTTGAAATAGGTACCACGACAGGTACTGAAATGATTTATCCCCAGTTGTGGATCGGTAAGTGATCGCTTTGATTTTATACCAATTTAATTAAGCTGAAATGCGATTGGCATGAACAAGTAAAGAAAATTGTGTTAAAATTAAGACTAAATAAATTCTTTGTAATCCACTAGTTCCTTTGTTATAATACTGTTCAATCACATAAATGATGTACTTATTTAGTTTATTGGTTCTTGCATACATTTTTACTTCCATATTAATATGTGGCTAATTTGCTTCTGCCTATTTACCAATAGCATTTGGGGTTAAACAAAAAACAAACAAATGAAGAATGCAACACTGTTGCAACACCGTTTGCATGAAGTGGAGAGCCGACGGGTAATACGAGAAATGTTCGACATTAGAGTCAGAAGTTTTGCAGTTATTACTAGAGCGTTGAAAATTTTATATTTATTGAGATACGCTTTTATCCCACATACAGGGAGCAAATAAAGTTGCTTTACTATATTTCTGTGCATATTATTATATTTGTCCTTTCAATTTTATTAAAACATTCATCATATACACAATATTATTGTTATAACTTTTACATATTATTGTAAAAGTTACTTTTGTATTTAAACTTTTGCTTAACATTTTTCTTTTAGTTTAATGAAGCTTGGTGCGATAAACTAGAAGCACGTAAGTGCCTCATGTAAGGTTTGAAAGTTCTCAAATTTGATGTGTTTCCACATTTCCATATGGTTGTCTCCATATGGATGTCTCAGGTCATAGATGCGTAATTGTATTTTTTTTATTTATGCATTTTTAATCAATATGGGTGTGGCATTTGCTGGCTATTTACAACAGTTTTACCTGTATTTTATCAAATTATTTATTTATCATTATTATTACTTTCAGTTTTACCGATAATTGGATCAAATTCAATACTTAATTTTTTCATATTTGGCATCCACGTAGGATTTACGTGGTATTTACAAGTTCGCAAACATCTCGTTTCTTAGTTTTTGTTTTCTGGTTTACTAACGCTTGTTAAATCCGAATATCAAAATTTACAACTACTTACTTTTTTTTTTTTATGATATCGAATGAAATACAGTCTTATCCCGTATTATCAGGTAACCAAATAAGGTCCTGCGGTTATTGATGGTAAAATATAAATATTTATTAAGAAACAATAATACGCTATTATTCATCAAAGTAACTACCATTACAATGAATGATCTTTTGCCAACGTGACCCCGTTTTGTGTATGCCGGTATTGTAGAACTCTATGGATTTTGAATCAAAAAATTGACGGATTGCATTTATTACATCAACTCGAATTTTGAACTGTCTATGCTTTATACGGTTGCCAAGAGACAAAGAAAAGATGGTAATCACTAAGCGAAATCTCAAGAGAATATGGAGGGTGTGATAACGTTTCCCAGCCAAGTTCAGAAAATATTTCCCCTGTCACTCTTGCGGCATGCGACTTGTCGTTATCCTGTAAGAATACCACTTTCTTTTGGTTGATCAAAGAATGCTGTTTTTGGATGAGTGCTGCTTGTACTCGCTGAAGCTGTTCACAATACAAGTTAGCAGTAATGGGTTTGATCCCTTTCCAAAAACTCATAATGGACAATTATATTTATTGTCCACCAAACACAATAAAATCTTGTTTGGGTGCAAGGAAGCTTTGGGAGTGTGTGGTACCGAATCAGTAGGCGATAACCAATGATACAAATGCTTAGAATTTTAGTACAATACCCACATTTTCGTCGCAGGTTGGTAACCAATCACAAATTGGTACATTATCGTTGCGTGAAATGTTTGCT
This sequence comes from Osmoderma eremita, assembly GCA_031763485.1. Classification (NCBI taxonomy): domain Eukaryota; kingdom Metazoa; phylum Arthropoda; class Insecta; order Coleoptera; family Scarabaeidae; genus Osmoderma; species Osmoderma eremita. The sequence continues at coordinate 449,855 of JARFOC010000649.1, forward strand.
GAACAAATGGTAATACGAGTTAATTTGTTATCATTTGACAATTCATGTGGTACCCATTTGTTTAACTTAAACCTCTTTCCTGGCTGATGAAACGAATGATTTCATCACACACATTGAACCTTACTGCAAACTTTAGGCCCATTATACTGGAATTTTCCTCCACAACCTGTTAAATATCCTCGTTATAAATGATCTTCGGTCTTCCAGAGCGTGCTTCATCGTTCAAGCTGAGATATCCTGTACAAATTTTTGTGAACCACTTCTATGCTGTTCGATCACTTACGGCATCATCTCCGAGTGCTGTACATATTTTTCGCACCGCCACTGCAACCTTTTGGCACCAAGTTTGTACTCATATAGAGAACAGCCTCGAATTAAAGTTTTATTCCTTGCCATTTTCAATTGTTTAAAACTAAAAATTAAACAAAAAAACACGAAATGTGTATGTATCCCATAAAAGAAGGATTCATACTAAAGTAGATGACCGATAACAAACAAGTGCTATTGGTCAACAACTTAAAAAATATTCATGGCACTCTAATTTATACAAAAACCGCAGGAACTTACTTGGTTATGTATCAACATATCTCTTCTTGTTTATTAGCTTCTTGGGGGTTGTTAAATTCAAAAATCAATTCATTTCTCTATTTTATTCATAAATATATTTACTCATTAGCGATTTTATTATGGTTACAGAATTACTTTGTTATAAATTTCAAGTCGGATTATTACTGAGAATTTAATGATTAATTCTATTATAAATCACAAAATATTTTCGAATACAATTGAAGGTTTGCTAATTCAAAATCAAAAGTACCTTTATATATGTATGCATTAACATAACATGTTTTCTTACATAACTCTTCATAGTATTTGGAAAAAAGCTTGCTGTTGTAATAGAACATTTGTTTTTCTTGATGGCGATGATATTTTTTACGGAGGGTTTTCCATTATAAACTTTTTTTCTCCCAATCGGGAAACTTCACTACGAGTTATGATATATTACTGGCGGAATGTGCACTTCACCGTTCTTCCGTTACCGACTAAAATCGGAGACGCTTTTTTCATAAAGGCGAACGTGTTAAGCGTCGCTACATTTTTACCGCTTGGCGTTAATAAATATGTATATTCTGTTCGTCCTGCGAGAACTCGAGCTTGGAAACTTTTGAGGAAGCGTCAGGCGAACTGGCGAGGAACCTCTATCCAGACTTCCCAGGGGTTAGTGCCATGACATATTGATCGAATATGTCTTAACATTAACGATAGGTGCTACTTACATTGGTAAGTTCTTGTATTTGGGGAGATTCTTTCAATTTGCTTTCTTTACATTTTCTATATTTTCTATTTTCTATATTGTATCGTAATCGATATTCTAGTGTAGAATAACGTTTTAAACACTAAATTTCAACGTAGTAAAAGTTAAAAAGAAATTGATAATTCTCCCCTTAATAAAATAAAAAAATACCTTAGTTAATTATTGCTATTATTATTGGTAACAATTTTTATGTCAAATATTTCTTCCAATAATCTATTCTGTGCGGGATACATATATAGTATGAGCTATGGTCCTATAGTCTACCCGATGTTACACCAACTCAGCGCATCTAAACATGGTTCGATATATTACAGAAAACAGACGCTATTACAAGGATTGCCTACTCATATGCGGTCTCATAGTAAAGTGTTGATTATTTTTGATAGACTGATAAAAAGGTGTATTAATTTTTTTCTTTGATTGATGAAAATTGCATAGAAAACTAACATGTCAATAACGTGAAGCATGTAATGTAATTTTAAGCATTCTTTCTTTATGAATTTAAACATAATGTAGTACAAATGCTTTGTGCAAAAAGTTCGTAACATTAGAGATTCCATTAATATCCGAGGCTCGACCGGTAAAGGCGGTCTCTGTTTGGTAGGGAGCGACAAGAAATTGGCATAAAAAATGTTACTAAATCAAAAAATACTTTATTGTTTTTATAACTTGTAAATGAACACACACTATTATACATCACACAACACTACACCACAGAAGGGTTTTGAACTAGTTTTACGCACCACATCACGAATCCACCAGACGAAGAACGACACGCCAGTGGAATTCATCGACTCCAAGTTACTACCACAGAATCATGAGAGCGCTCAAGAAGGCCGCATATACAGTATAGTGGATAAACCGATCGACAATGCAATTACATCACAGTACAGTACAGTAATAATGGATTGCCGTGGTGATGATGACAGGGATATTGGATGGTTGCGAGAGTAACGGGGAAAAAGAAAATAAGGAAATTGTAAAAGTCAGAAAAAGTAAAGTTTGTGAGCAGAGAAATAAAGGAAAGATAGTAGAAAAATAGTGCTAAGAAGGAGTGATTAGGAAAGTGAGGTGAAAGAAGTATTGGAAGGAGGAAAAGGAGTAACGAGGGTGTATAGAAGAGAGAAGTGGGTGGAACACACATACGCAAGTTATATTTTATGAGGTATTTGATGTTAATTGATTCGTTAAATTATATGTGCGTATTATTGGTAAAGTAACATTTCGAAATTATACTTTCAAACACATCTTTAGGTTTCTTGATATAATTTAGAAAAATTACAATTTTATATTAAGTCACTAAAATATTAATTAGCAATTGTCAATTAATTGACATTCAGAAATTGCCAGGCTTGTGTCAATTTGACATGAATGACAGAACCCAAATTTAATAAATGTATTATTTTAATAAATACATTTGAAATTATTTTATTAGCATTTTGAAGATAGTTGTAACCTGATTTTTAAACCCAATAATATTTAACTTTTTCTTGTGTTTATATCTACAAAAGTATTATGTACGTCAAAAATTATGGAACTCTTGAACAAAATTCTAACTGTCACGCTTATAATAGGAGGTATGGCAGTTTATTAAGAGCAGCTTCACACGAAACCACACTCTATGAAAGAAGTCCGACCTCTGCCGGTAAACACTTATATCATGCACTACCAACGGGTATACAAAACATACTTCAACCTTATTTATTTGCACATAAACTCGAGCGGTTTCTACAATGCAGTTATTTTTACTCTGTAGGAGTTCCTACAGTCACGGGGCTGAGGGGTTGAGTTTGAATACATTTAGATTTTAATATGTGTTAAGTTTCTGATTGATTATATTGCATTAATGTAATTGTTGACGTGTCTTTCATTGCATGAAGATCTTTTCACGAAGAATGAAACAAATAAGTAAAAAAATAAATATAAATCGGCTTGCACTCCACTCTGTGAACAACATTGAACTAATATACTAGCGTAGCAAACCACTATAACAGATTCGCTCGCACGGTATAATTGAGCAGCTTTTATCGAAGCAGGATGTGTGCACGGAGCTTACTGCTGCAGACGCTAGCTAGATTACACCAAAAAGAAAATCAGGCATGGAAAAGCCTTCAATAAGAATGCTGCTGCTAAATTTGTAGACTGTTGCGTCATGGGCACTATTAGGAAAATTTTCTTTTTTGCTACCTACCTGCTGAGTTTCTTCATTTCATCGGAACACTTACGTATATTTTCCTGGCACTTGCAAACACAGGCGAAATAGCCATATCCTCTTCGCTATCGTTGTATGGAGACGCTAGTTTATATAAAAAGTGAATCAATTTCACACCATTAATTTTTAACATAAGAAAAAATTATGTGCGAATACAAAAAATGGTAGGTTCTACCCCGATTTTGATAAAGGTATGATTTCATTAAACGATTAAAATAATCGGAAGCACTAAAAACAACTAAAAATTTGTGAGATATTTGCGTGGATACTTTAAGAAAGATCAGTATGTCACAGTACTTGAAATGTTTCAAAAATGCAAGTAGCTTAGCCTATTAACCTCATATGCATGCATAATTTTCACCTGTCAAATTATTTGGGCTTAAACATACATAAGTATACAGATGTGCTTGTATGAATGTGAGTAAATCTACCTAATACAAATACATGCATGCGGCATGAATATTTTATGTCTATTATACATCAGGCTTGCATACGAACGCTTGGTCAATCATGCGTGCTTCGAGAACATTCTATGACATCGATGGCATAAATCATGGACGCGACCGTTTTAAAATTCATTTCTCGTTCTGCAGCGTTGAACTATCATAAAATCAAAAGCACTCGTACAGGCACCCATCACATTTTTGTTGTCATTTTCATTCGATTCGGCACGAATTCCATTTGAAATGCTCGTTTGATGTGCGTAAATGTACCTCTAACACTCCCACCGGTTTCCTTTCCCGGTAGGATACATCACACAATGGTTCATTTGGTACTTATGTACGTCCTTCCCTATGTTGTACTGAAAGCAATTGTTTCTGGAGGGTAAGGCTACATTAGCTAACTATGCACTTGCGGTAAAACTAGAGGTATTTTGAGATTCAACGATTATTGCAGGCAGTTAACGCTGTTGGATCTCCAGGAAAGTTTCGCAATTTTCCATTGTACTATCGAATATAACCGGTGAGCTTCGTAATGTAGCTGGTTTTTTATAAAAGTTTCGTCTGCGTTTGACGTTAGATTCTTTTAAAATTTAAAGTTTATACCAAGTTTGTGAAAAGTAAATTGTTTTTGCACTCAAGTTTATGTGCTTCACTTTACTGCAGCACTTGTTCTTGATGGAATTACTTTTCGTGATGGTGTATGCATTATTTAAAAATGTAAGGATAGGCTATAAGTTTGATCTTTTGTAACATTCACGAAGCATATGTATCTTAAGTATATAAACAAGTAAATAGCGTAAATTGCAATTGACGAATAGCTTTATAATTGCAATGTACAATGTGTGTCAAAATTTAGTGAATATTACAAGGTACAGGTACTTGGATTATTCGTAGAGTAGAGAATAATTAATTGTAGTTAGGTTTGGAGGTTTCTTTTTGGTGGTAAATGTCGAGGGACATATTTACATGGAGAATTTGGTATCACTTTTATAATAACCATTAGTAAATTCTCAAAACATTGTGGTTTCAATTGGTTATGACAAAATTAATATCTAATTTTTTGGAGAATACTTTTTATATGCTACCAGCTTAGTTCAGTATTGAATGGATGATGAATGGTTATTTTGTTAAATGTTATTTTTTTGCCACAATCATGACCGGAAACACAGATCACTAAAATAAGTACCTTCAGTCGTAAAAAACACAAACAGAGGCAAGCCTTTGGTTATTTATTGGGTTATATGAAGGTATACATTGTATATAGATTTCAAACGAACATATGACAGAATAATGCAATGCTGCAACTAAAGACCTCAAGAAAATTAATAAGATTGGTGAAAATAACTCTGGACAATACAAAGAATAAAATATGGAATGGAAGCAAATCAAGAGAATTTGAAGTAAGAAGAGAGTTGAGACAAGAGGACCCTCTAACAACGACACTCTTCAACGTGACAGAAATAATAATAAGGAATAGCGAAATAAAGACCACGGGACCATATTTAATAATGAATACCAGGTTATGGCCTTCGCAGATGACCTAACAATAATCACAAAACCAAAAAATGAACTAGGGAAAATTGCAAGGAAACTAAAATAGGAGGCAAGGAAATTTGATCTGGACATAAATCAAAATAAAACGAAATATAAAAAATATAAAAAACAACAAAAAATATGTTTTCGAGAGAGTAAGTGAATTTGTCTACTTGGGAGTTAATATTGAGGAAAATGGGCGCGAAGAACAAGAAATCCAGACAAGAATTGCAAAAGGAAACCGGAAATACTGAAGCCTGAAGGGTCTCATAAAATGTAAATATGTATCAAAGAAAACAAAAGAGCGAATCTATAGAACAATCATAAGACCTACCCTACCGCCACATGTGCCTGTGAGACGTGGGTCCTGAATAAGGTAGAGAAGGAGCAGGTAAAAAGATGGGAGAGATAAATGCTACGTGATATATATGGAAGAGTAAAAACCGAAGAAGGATGGAGAAGACGCACAAATCTAGAAATAGCACAAGTATATGAAAGCTCCAATATCGTATCGTTTGCCAAAGTCCAAAAAATAAGATGGCTGGGGCATGTAGAAAGACTAAGCAGAGAAAGATTACCAAAATTAGCCCTTACCAGAAAACCAATAAGAAAAAGGAGGAACGGGAGACCAAGAGAGATATGGATGAATAAAGTGGATGAAGATCTAAAAAAAATGAAAACAGGAAATTGGAAGAAGAAGGTAGGGAACAGACGAAAATGGAGAAATGTAGTCTATAGAGCACTACTAGAAAGTTCTTAATATTAGTATCTTATTAGCCCTAAGCCTTCACGGCCTGTAGAGCAAATTATTATTATATCCAAGTAATAAATTAAGATATACAAAGAATAATTGGCGTAGTGACAAAAGTGAATAGTACAAACGAGTTGTAGTCAGAAAAATTGTTAGCAGCAAAGAGGAAAATGTACACTTATGTATATTTTTATGTACGTAAGTGCCCAATTAACATTTTGAATTCCACCGACTATATGAGAGTGAAAAGGAAAAAAAAGAGAAATGATAACAGGTTGCCATACAAAGTAATATAAAATACATAGTTGCGGCAGAATAACATTAAAACTTATAAGATTGTGCTAAAATGTGCATATATTTAAGCAAAGATATAATAACAGCCAGCCACTGCAAATAGCACACTAGCAAATATTGAGAATAATAGTAGGGAAGCTTTTGAATTATCTGTATCTTATTTTGTGTAATAGTCACTAATTAAGCCAATATCGAAAGTACTTGACGTAAACCACCATTTACGGACAAGCACAAATTGGATCGACCTACGTTTACAGAATAACACGTCCAGTGGTAAAATAATTCCCTCTGATCGATAAAAAATTAATTTGTACTGACCGGTCTGTACTGTTTACATGGTTTAGGTACGATGCTATAGATTTTTGATAAACATTTAGCAGCAATCAAAATAGCCACAGAATATACAAACAAGTTTCGCCGAGCGGCAAGGATTCCATATTTTTCTGGAATTCATTGCATACTGTGCTCGCACAACAGTTTGCTCCAAACGCACCAAAAGGAAGTCTAAACTTTTGAGAAGAAATCTGTGGACTAATTTGCACTTCGCAAATAGTGTAGGCTACCATGGGTATCTTTTTTATTACATACCGATTTGGTTAAATCGGTTGTTGTGTAGTTTTTAGTGGTGACTCAGATTCCGTTGAGAAATTTTTAAAATTCAAAACAGTTTAGAAATTATCTGGAAAAACTGAAAATTGCCATTTCCTTTAATGTAAAATATCTTCGGAATTATAGAAGATATTGAAAAATGTTTCATACGAAAGTTAATTGGTTTAATTAGGGACACATAAGTAATCTCAAAATAAAATTCAAGATGGCGGTTTCGAAGATATTGGTAGCGACGTTCTTATTTTAAATGGATGCCATATTGTATTTTTACCCGATCAAGTAACATTTTTCTTCCGCTTTTCAAAAACACAACTATATCCAAATAAAAACTAATAAAGAAAAAGTTGATTATTTCACTTTTCATTGTTTTGTATTTTTTTGAAGGATGTAGTACACATATTTTCAAGGAAACATCTTCAGTATTTATTTCGATTTTAGTTTTTTATCAGCTTTCTCAAATTTTCCTGAGACAGGATTTTTATAGGTTTCTGAGTATTTTCAAATAGTAACCTAAATAAAATACCTATTTAGATATTCAAGCTTTTTAATGAAAAATATTCAGTTTTTAACTGATTTTAGATTATTCGTACCAGACATATAATTTTCTACTAACTTTGACGTATTTGGTGCAAGGTTATTTATCCGTCTTGTCCTTTCAATCATCTAATCTTTATTGACATAATATAGGAAAAGAAAAGTTATTGAAATCAAAATATCACAAAACATTCCGTTGGAAAGAAATATTTCAGAAAGGTCCCATATTTGACAGCTTCTGCATGTATGTACACTAGCGACACTTTCTAATTGTACGACCTAACGCTCAACGTATAGCGTACAGGCGTAGCATGAATAGCAGACAGCTTATTGCATTCATTGGCTGCTTCTCAATGTGTAAACACGAATGTGCGGCGTCTGTGTGTATTTTAAAAATGTCTTAGGTGCATTTATAAATGTCCAAAAAACCATCTATTATTTGACGTGTTTGAGTAGGAAGAAATTTGTTTGATGTTTCAAGTATTTCGAATAAAATAATACTGTAGTCTTAATAAATTGTTTGAAAGGTAATTTCATTACTTTTTGCGGTGAACTTTTTTTGTGTTGAACTAGGATAAGATCTAAACCAAAAGCATGTTTATGTTTATGACTCGCCCTGTATTCAGTTTTGACAATTTAGAAAAAATTTCACTTTGCTATAAAAGTGGGCCAATATAGAAAGCCTATGGTTGTAAAAGAAAAATTTCATGTCTCGCTTGCAGTATACAAGACCTCGAACTCGCAATGATTTGCATATAAAATTGACCATAACTAATGCAACACGCTGTATAATACAATGAAATTGTATATTGGGGGTGTGAGGCGTGAGATTAATCTAAATCTGAAGTAATATATTCCATTTAAGAAAAAAAAACATATGTTTGGTTCACCCTGGTGATATGAAACAACCTGCATATATGAAAATAATTTTAAAATGTTAAGTTTAAGACTTAAGAGTTGCCTACAATTTTCGCAATTTTTGATATGTTATATTATAACGACATATCGAGCTTTGCCACACTAATGCGTCACCCTGTATGTGTATATGCAATGCAGGCTTACTAAAAATAAAATGACATCCGACTCTATTTTTTGGGTGACTATGCGCGTGATTTATCGCTTCTGTCAATACTGGAATGAATGAAATTGTATCGGCCAATATTTTTATGCTACACTCATTTCACTTTTTTTTTTGCTTATAGGGTCTGTTATTAAAGTTTTCTTGGTGATGAATAGTAACTCGATGTAGTTGTTTAATTGGACTACGACTATCTCGTGTTGAAAAACAATTTGCCTGTGTGATGTTTTTGGTGTAAATCCCTCCATCAACAAAGGTGGTGTAATTTCCAAATGTGAAAGTTTGCCCATTTAGATACGCTGACTGTGCCGTTTGACCGTTGACCTTGCCCAACAATGAAACTTTTCCCGGACCTTAAACTTCGCACACGTCCCTCGGGACGCATCTGCCAAATCGATAATACCAACGGGGGCGCACGATTCAATTTCTGTCCGTTTTCCTTCCTGCTCTTCAGCGTACCCTCTAATTTTCACTCACTTCATATTATTTTGCGTTTCGGTGTAATGTTGAAGCATTACGTGCGTTTCTACTATTTCATCTGAGGATTGTCCCTTTGTGTTTGGTAATGAATGCCTATAAAGTTGGTGTCTCGTTGAATCGAAATTAATTGTGGTATTACAATATGTTTGTCAGAAAGTATTTCCTTTTGTTTCAATCATATAGGAAGTGTGAATCAATAAGATGATGATACGTGTACAAAAGTCCGTAGGCTCAAATTTAAATATCAGGAAAATATTCTTTGCTCTGTCAAAATTTAACTTATAGGTGGTATGACAGCATGCAGGGGGAAGCGATTAATCTGCTATTAGGAAACCATGGTTTAAGTCGTCCATTGTAAGAAGGCACGAGTAATAACAAAGAAAAACGATGTAGCGAGCTAGTTCTAAACTTGTAAATACAAAGCAAATAAATAATAATTCTTAATAAAAAAGAATAATACATACTCATAAGATGTAATCATTTTATTTTTTCTTAATTAATCTATAATGCTCGAACTGTATCTTGTATTGCTGCAATGCTTGGAATGGGCCTATTTGGAAATTTAACTGCAAACAAATTACAAGTAACGTTTGCCGAATTCCAGCATTATGGTTTTATTATTTGTACTTCATTTTCAACAGTGTAGTAGTCCATTATCGTTAACCCTTACACTGCTCAAGACGAGTATAGTCGCAACCGACTTCAGTATATTCTCGTCAGCGATGATCTAACGGAATGAAAGATTGCAACCTGTCAGACTAGAACTGACTAACCACGCCACGACCATCCCCTAACAAGTATATTTAGGTCAAATATCCTGTCCTCTCCGGTGCGTATGTGTATGCGAAGTACAGCAGCTCGCAGAATTATTGGCTTTGCACCGAATCTACTCTAACTTACGGAGCTGTCATACTTATATCCCAAGTTGTACACGAATTGCTATTGCCAGATCAAGAACCTTCCAAGCGAGATACAAACCAACACAATTACTGTCGGCTGTTCCGGACATTCACCGTCAATATCTAAAGAGAAATTCTTTTCGATATTGCGTTGGTATTAACGTATTGGATTTAACATTCCTAAAAATATCTGTAATTATAAATTTATTTACATTGACATTTACGTAATACATATTTCATTACGTCCAAAGGATTTGAGGTTAGAGAATACATACGTATTCTTAGTTGTTACCAGGATATTAAAAAATGACGGCAATAAAATCAATGGCACTACGAAGAATGGATATTGTGAGAGCAGGTGTGTGGCACCTAATATTTAACCGAATATTTAAAGAAATTAGCAATAGGCTACATATTCACTGATGCTCTTTAAAAAAGAAAGTTATTCCGGACCCTTTATGCTTAGAATTTTAACAATTATAATAAAACAATATTTACATGAAAGTTATTCTTAATCTCCATCATTACCCACCATAGGTATCTATATACATAGTTTTATCTTAACGCGATGCCTTCTATAAAATACGGTGGCTTAAAATAAATTTGAAAAAAATACCCTTACCTTGTTGAATAAAGAACTCTGAATACGTATTTCGGCAACCAAGTTGCCATCCTCCTTTGTAGTTTTCTGCTCAGGATGGCAACTTAGTTGCAGAAATACGTATTCAGAGTTCTTTATTCAACAGGGTGGTAACGATGTCTTACTATTTATAAATACTCTTTATTGCACTCGTAATAGCAAACCTTTATTGTCTGATTAGTGTTGTTGGAGTTAATTTTAAATATCGTGGCAACAACTACACACATGTGTCTAAAAATTTAGTGCAAGTGTCCTAATATACTAGAAATAGTTATTGTGAAATAATTTGAATTTGTAATTAAAATATACACAGCGCATAAATACATACAAACTATACGTGTTTCAGCAGTAATGCTAAACTAAGATAAAACTAAAAGTAGAGGTTAATCACAACGTTTAGACTAAACTACAAATGCAACTAACACCACACATGTCATTACTGCTGATCACCCGACCATTAACTCAACATTATAATATGTCCTCCGTTATTAGCACTAATGACCTAATCGTTTCAACCTCTATGGGCAGGTAAAATATGTTTAGTTAACAGTATGATCTGCAAATATCCGGCAAGTAAATGAAATATATAATTATATTAAAAATATATAAATATACTTTTTCGATCACAAAACACATCCGATTGTGGCCGATCCGGATATTGGCAGAAATTGTTTTAAAATTTAATCGTATCGACGCCAATAAGGATCACATCTCTACGGATTGGTAGCTTAGCTATCGCCTGGAGATTATGCCACGAATACGCTGCTGAGCGTTAGATGTCTCTAGAGTTTTACGAAAGAGACATTCTAATGTGAAATTGACGATACGGCGTACCGAACAAGCAACAGGTACCTCTCCGTCGTACACTGATGAGGTTATAGTAGCCCTATACAGCTCCTTGCGCGTGAGAGTGCCTGCTGCTACACAATGCGATGTGTTGTGTGATCGAGAAAGTATATGTATATATTTTTAATATATTTATATACTTCAATCATCATAACAGATCAATGAAGAGTTTGGTATCGCGCCATTGTCCAAATTTATAAGTTTACTTAATTTTTGTAAATAAAAATGTTTCACAATAGGTTATTAATGCTAATGACCTATATGCCTTTGATTGTAGTTGTAGTTGAATTTACTGATAAGTGATTAGCATTAATGATATCTACCAGGAGGCATGGATAAGATTACTACCTATAAGTACCTCCATTTTTAGTTTTATAGTAGTTTATCGTTACAGCTGAGGATGGTAGTACGTATGGAGTTCGTATACACGTATGCTCAGCTCTCACCGGCGTGCGAGATGATCAATATCATCTCGCATTCTTACATATATCCTCGCCGGCCAGCCTCGTCGCGCGCAACACCGTATCACGCGACACGCCTATCTGAATCATTTTGTATCTATCTTTGCGCACGCAAAGTTCTAAAAAGTGATCTTCGATTTTGGATACACTATGTTTGTTTATACAACCGCAGAGAAGGTACAAACCATAACATGGTATTTTACTGGAAATTCCTACCAAAGCACGGTCGATCTATTTGCCGCAGAGTACGTGGATCGTTCCATTCCTTCGCATTCAACGATTGAAAGGATCGTCAAAGCGTTTAGCAAATTTGGCTGTGTGGCCGGGAATTGCCGTAAATGCAAATAGACGAATAGCCTTAAATCCCCCTAATACCCCCCGAACGAAAGGAGAGAGAAGTGAGGGTTTGTTCGTTGATTGAAATGGTCGAACCATGCTCTAGCCGGCAAATCGCAGACGAAATCGGTGTCAGTAGAAGTACAGCGGAACGTATTCTGAAACGCAATGAATACAAAAGCAAAATATTTACAGTTTTACAACTGTTGCAAGTAGAACTGTTGAAAATTTTGCGACAATAACCCCTAGAAATCTCGAGGCAGTGAGGCGGGGTTTTACGATAGGCTCGGCTAATGTTTGGCCGTAGATGAATTGTTAGAATTTCAATTTATTTTGTGTAATTGTAGAGTTTATTTTTCCTTTGTTTAATTTAATAATTATCGTTGTTTATTTTCCTACTTTCAGTTACTTTTTTGTTCTCCTGCATCGCTTAGCAGCTACAAAATGAATATAAGAAACTGTACTTTTTACCGTAATCTGAGAGTACAAAAAAATTACGCCGCATTACGTGATTGACCGGACATGCGTGCGTACCCTTGCCCGGTTTATGATACACTGCTAGGGGATATTTCTTTTAGTCAGTGAGACTCGGATGCCTGGTTGCCATTCAGAAAGCAATCCTCCGTTACGATGTGGGCATACGTGTATATTTATGCGATGCGAGGTATTTTTTAAGGTTTGTGAAGTGTCAGTTAGTCCTGCAGATCCTAAGAGGAGTCTTCAGAGCATAGATATGTATATAGTTATTTACTTACAAGTTTTACAACAATTTATTCCACAAGTTCGAGCTTCGGCTCTAAACCTGATTATTGTAGTTACATTTTCATCCTTTTTAATGAAATCTTCGTGTTACAAATATTAAATTAATTATGGTACATGTTCATTCGTAATCCGCAGGCTATTGACTTGTTAAGCTATATTAGAATTTAAGCCATTAGTCTAAAATGGTATTGACATTCAACTTCAAAGTAAGTTATCCTGCGTCTGAGATTGATTTTTTTTTTTCAATCACTGAATTGGAAATCCTGCATTCCCTTTTAAGGACACCATGCTAATAGTTTCTTATTACCGTATGCAATATGCTATTCATCATATAACTAGTGCAACGTAGAGAGAACACTCGCGCGTTTTAAGTTTACTGAAAACGAAGGTAGTGCAATTTATTTTGAAATTTAAATCAACAATTTTGCGTACCTATTACATTTGGTAATATTTCATGTTTCTACATCATTGTGTCGTATATGTACATAAATATATGTTACACATCCTGAGTACGTACATGTGATGATTCAGGATTAAATTTTTCCGTTATTTTATTTTATGGTCATAGATATGTTCCTTTCAAATCATTACAAAAATCCCTTTAATAAAATTTTTAGTATTTGTCGCCTCTTCCTGTATGTATTAGGTAATCAAATACAGAGCAACACTTTTTAATAAAGTTAAGTTATTGTTGTCATGTTTTTCGTTCATAAGCAGTTTTTCTGGTGTTTCACTGGCTGGAGGAATTTGTCTTTGTGAAACATCTTACATAGAGCGTAGCAATAGCATTACAATATAAGCATTTTAGCGTATAGCATTAACATATTCTGTAAATTATTCGTAAAGACTAGATAAAAACAATTCCCTCAACTACACATATTTTGAAATTTATTTACCTATTCTTCCTTATTTTTGAATAATTTTTTAGTCGACTCTAAATATTCTGAAGAGCACTCCAGTTATTATCAAGTATTCTCTACCAATGCAAGCGCTTGTCAGTTTAATTAAATCTGGCAATCTCTAGAGAGTACTGTGGAAAATTGAATTAAAAAAATTGAGATTTCACCTCGATTTTCAGTAGATTCCCGGCGAGATACTCCTCCGTGATTTAGTCGGTACAATAACTTATGATGGCGAACGAATCGTCAGGGATCCGCTCCTTAGACGACCTGCATTGTAGTGTTGGGGTTGAAAGGTCGTGGCCCTCTTTTGATTACGATAACCTGTCTTGTTTCTGTGCGACGCTTTTGTGCGAGGTTCGAGGGGTATGGTATAGAATTAATTGAACCGACTGCTGTTATTAATAGGCGAACCAACATTGTTTTCCTTATGGCCGTCTCATTAGTATTCTTCAGCGTCTCGTAATGACGACATTTACTGGAACTCTTACGTGCGAAGTCTTTTCGTGACGTGTGCTATATAAGTTAATGTTGCGTTAAGAATAGTATAGTAGTAATTAGCTTCTGATTCCTCTTGCGTTATATAACTGTAACTAGAGTAAGAAATAAATTTGAAAAACTACAAATTTATGACAGTATTCTATTAATATATTTAACACTAAATGTATTTTATAATATCTTTCAATGACCATGAGAGTGTTCTTTGAAAAAGAGGACTATACTGCTAATAGATATTTAAAAATGTCGCCGAAAATGTGGTTATTAAAGAATTATGATTATATTCGTTTACTTTAGAAGACCCAGAATGATTTGGATTGGGGTAAATTTTTCCTTATCTGTTTATTTATCTGTATTGGGTGTTAATATAAGTATTCGTGTTTTAGCCATTTTTAGTAGCGACTCCAGTGAAACCAGCATAAAACTATCTTAATAAATGTTTAAAATCCCTCCAAGTTTAATAAAATATTGAATTTAGAAATAAAATTCTAAGGTTTTACCATGATGATTGAAACTGTAATATTGTACTTAAGGATATATATTTTTGGATCGTCATAATACATCTTCTTCTCAAATTCTTTTGTCCATTTTGAGCGCCGGATAAAGTCATATTCGATCAAATAATCCCCAGTGAATACATTAAATAGTTAATTTATTGTATTGATATACTGAATATGAAAACTAATTCAAAATGACTTTTTGAAATGACGTAACTATTTCTCCTCTTTCCGTACTTTTTCTTCAATAAACGGCACCA
This sequence comes from Osmoderma eremita, assembly GCA_031763485.1. Lineage (NCBI taxonomy): Eukaryota > Metazoa > Arthropoda > Insecta > Coleoptera > Scarabaeidae > Osmoderma > Osmoderma eremita. The sequence continues at coordinate 465,202 of JARFOC010000649.1, forward strand.
ATACTTTTAAATGCCGGAGGTAGTTTTGCTACTTAACTAGATCCACGAGTTAATAATGATTGACAGGTACAAAAGGAAACAACGTTGAGCAACTCAGAAGCTTCCAGACTTCAATTACTTAATTAAACAAAATAATATAGAGACCAGATACATAAGAATTCCCCTTAACATACACAGTTACTGTGCTAATATCAAAAAAATCACATCTTCATGTCATCAAAAGAACAACACAAAAAAGAAACACTACTACAGCTTTCTCGACCGTTATGTTACAACTTGGCCAAAATATTTCTTGGTGGGATCTGCTTTTTATCTGTTTGCTCAAGTGGCATTAATAAGTCTTGAGTGCGTGGCAATTAAAAGGTAATTTCCCAGGAAACGAGAACACGTTTATTAAAAGGTGCCCCGACAATTATGGCGAAGTCCCTGCGGAGGACGATGGTAAGAATTTATCTTAATGCGAACCAGTTCCTTTGTCTACGACGTCATTACTTTTATATTTTAGGGTGCTGGTATCAAGACAGCGTGTTCTTCGCATTTTACGTAGGTAGTACTAATAATTCCTGACCGTTCACGATAAAACGATTGTCGTTTTAATTAGATGTATACACGAGCGTTTCTCAGAAATGATTGTACTTAATGCACAACGAACAAAGAAATTTGTAGATGTAGAGGGTAGCTACGGTGTCAAAATTATACTTACAATTAGTGCAATTGCAATTGAATGAAAGGTTTTATGCTAACTACATAGTAAACTAGTAAATTCTACATTACGCGAGTACGTTAAAGATAAGTAAATCTTTTTTTATAATAGTGGTATTCTCATTTCTGAATAGGTAGGTACAAATTATATTATTTTTTGAGAAATTTTAAATATGTTTTTGTCAAGGCATGTCACTTGGCAAATAACTCTCAAATACATTAGCAGCATCAAAATGTAGAGTTTCTGATAATTAGTCCCCAGCTATTACCTCACCCCCATAGGCTTTGTTAACATGCTGTATACCACTGAAAGTCTCGATAAAAAAAAACTACTAAATGTGCGTCTGTTTTAATTGAATTTTGGTTCAACAATTTTGTTGTATTGTTTTATTAGGATTAATTTCGTAAAAGTCATTGCAATCGCAAATTACTATGAATAAATAATTATTGAACCTTCAATATTTTATCTACCATTATAATTTGCATACATATACCTACACTGCATTAAACAGCCTAGGCAGGAAAACACAACTTTTGTCGGCAAAACTCCATCTGTTTCTCAACATAGACTCGTTTTAGCTCGATAGACTTCGCCTAGCGATTCTCCAATTTTTCGATTCCCTCCAAATAATACGAATTCTCGAAGCTCTCAAAGTAGGCCCCTGTTTCACCTCCCCATTTGACCCAAACTTCTTACCACCGAACCATTTCTTCAGATTTGGAAATTGCGATTGGTTACTTTTTTTTTTCGCCAAATGGAACCGCTTTCGCTTCAAATCAGCGACCAATTGGTTCAACAGCTGATCGTTTTGCCCTTTTCAAGATAATCGATGTGAATGACACCGTGGGCATCCCAAAACACTGTGGCAATGACCTTGAGACCACGGAGCCACCTTGGTTTTCTTCGGCTCCGATTCACCAAGACCAGTCCGCTGTTTCGACTGTTCCTTGGTCTCTCGTATGAAGTGATGTATCTTTCACGGTTACGAAATGACACAAAAAGCCCTTATCGATGTTAAACACTACATCGAAATGGTCACCCTATCGCGTTTGTTGTCGACAAATATGGCACCAATCTGGCAGGGGGCTTCCTTCGTTTAAAAATATTTATGCAATTTGTTGAGCACCCGCTCGGATGAGATTATCGATTATCATTCGATGGATTTTATCCATCATTTCTCGCGTGATTGCCTTCTTTGGACGGCCCGGATGTTCACCATAAAAATGCTCTTAGGGCCGCGTTTAAGTCAGTTGTCCAATATTTTGTTGTTGATATCGAAAGTGCATAAACGTCGTTCAATTCGGTGTTGATCTCATCGTTCTTTTTCTTTTTTTTTCGAAAGGAAGCATCTCATCCATAATTTTTATTAAAATGCAAAAGTGGTTCGGTTTCCACGACTCAAACACAAACTAAACGATGCAGCTGGATGAAAATTTGACAGTAATCTTCTGAAGGATAGTATTCAGGAAAAACAACATCGATTTGATACTGGCGGCGCCATCTCTTGCCAAGGTCGATTAGTTTTCAACCGCCCATCGTATACAAAATCTAGGTCATAATATTTTTCCTATAAAACAAGGCTTTGTATTTTTCTTGGATTTGAAATTGGAAATTTTCTTTGGAAAATGTCTAAAAAGGAATCTTACTTTATGTATACTTATACGTTTCCGCATGTTTTGCAGATGTTTGATGTTTGAAATCGATGTGGAATGAAAACTTGGGATCGAATAATATTGGTGACATTTGGTGGGCGAATATTGATTTCCGTTTCTGTTCTATTTTTACATCATTTCATATTAAGTATTAATGCCAATATGAAGTGTTATTTTCCACGTCCTATATTTTCCGGGATTTTGTTGAACCTATAAGGTTTTTTGAATGATTCTTTGCTGTTATTATTATTGAAAAATTGACTTTACGTATTCAACTAGTCGGTAAATCTGCAAAAAATACTACTTGTAACAGAATTAATCTGGGAAGGTTTAATAGTCTGGTACAACAAGAATGGCATTGACAAAACAAGTGCAGTGAAAATACTGATCCCATACGACACTGAAACATGGGTAATGATAAGGAGAAATAAATCAAAAGTGCAAGCTGCTGAAATGAAATTCTTGAGAGGGAGTATAGGATGTACGAAATTAGATCATAAGGAACACCAAAATCAGAAAGGAGATGAATATTTTTGGTTACAAAATAAAATTAATGATTATCAAAGCAACTGATACCATCGTATAGAAAGGATGATTGAAAATGACCCGTCAAAACTATTAATCTACTAACAGCCAAAAGGAAGGTAGTACAGTGCGTCAAGAAAGAGATGGTGTGTTGAGTCGAAACAGGTTTAGAGCCTAATCCGTAAAGGCGGTTAATCTAGGATTAATTATATATAGCTGCATTTGCTGGTGACTCTGAAAATAGTTTACCAAAACTATTCTAGTACTTCAATTAAAAGTATCAAACAATTTACTGCCGTGAACAGCTAGAAAATATATTATATACAATCTAGAAATCTGATTTTTTACAATTGAAAACACCTTATACATTATAAGTTTTTATTGGTCTAATTATATGGATACAGAAAATATATCAACTTTTTTGTTAGGCTATAGTAAAACCTATTTCAAAGAGCTGTCCGAAATTTTACGTTACCAAAACGTTATGGAAAATATGCTTACTAGGGGATATACGCATGTAGTATAAAAGTTCGCATTAATCCCACCCTCAAAGTTATTTTGCTACCCTTAATCAAATATATTGTGCGTAAGAATAGGAAAAAGCCATTTAGTAGACCTTTATGTTTTCTGAATTTAATAACTTTTACATTTTGAAGGAAAATTAGTAACGAAATTTATGACGGTCCTGAGGTCGGCGACTTTACCAGGATTTATTTCCTAATCAAATTTACGCTGAATTTAGATAAAATCCCGTACTGTCCCTTGCTTCTTATTATCCGTACACACTGTTGCTTTGACAACGACCCAGAATTTACGGAGAGATGTTAAGTTAAACTGCCGCCATATTTTATAAACAGGGTCGCAGTGTATAAATCCAACTTATAAATCTAACGTGGGCCTAAGCCATCTGCGACCGCTTAAATATATGGTTTACATCAGTCACTCAAATTACAGAACGCTGCTAATAAAATAAAAGCCTCCCTTTTAGACACGACCGTAGGAAACTTCGAACAATGCCCTTTTCATTCGTTTCGAGTTTATGCGCTGTGAACACATAATAGTCAGATCGCATTGTTTTTCGCCTTAAATATTAAAACAATTGTTTACAAAACAATCAATAGGTACCCACATTCTGTCTAAATGTTTTTCTCCATTCGATTTCCTATATTTTGTATCTGTACCGTAATCATTAGCCGTTGTAGGTAATTTTTGTTACCAATATCTAGTTAATGACGATTGTTAACCAGCCTTTAGAGTTTATATTGATGATATTTTCAATTCTACGTTTAACATTTTTACAAAATATGCCTATTAAATACTACATTTATGTAGTTTTTGCATATGTACACATATGGGTCTTTCATTTTGTTGCATTTCGTTGTAATAGCGAACGAAAATGTGTTCTACTAGCAGTAAAGATGAAACCTTTTTACAACATGTTATAACAGCGTTATGCATAATGATGAACGGTAGATCTAGAAGTAATTCATCCCAAAGTAAAGTAGATTATATTCTTATAATATTAGCTGTACTTTCGTTTCATTTCGTTCTTTACTGGATATGATTGAAATTCAGAAAATATGTGTGTGCTATAAAAGTATAGTAGCGCTTTTATCTCTCGTGCATTCTTTACTTTTTTTAGAGCTAAACAATAGTAGTTCGACAATAGTCAAAGCAACAAGTGTTCCCTTACAAGAAATAAAAATAAGCCTGCGGGTATTGCTTTGAAATTCATTTAATGTGGACAATAATGCCATTATAGCTTTGCATAATATACATTGGTATCTCCCATAAGTCCTGCACTTTCTAATTGACGCGAAGTAATTTGTGGTAATATGCGGTGTATGTTTTTTATCTTTCAAATAAAGTAACAGGATTGAGTGGCTTGAAGTAGTAAAACTAAATCAATTCATTAATTCATTAGTACCACTATAATGAATAAATCTAGATCCGCATTTCGGAGAACTGGTTACATCTTCAGCAGGAATTACAACGGGATAAGGTGTTGCACGTAGTATCTCTGGCTAAGGTAAAACTTTGAAAGATATGTTCTTTAGATCCACATCACCAGTGGAATAACAAATATACTATATCTAACACTGTTTTACTTTGTAGTTTCTGCTACGTCAACTTAGTTTCCACAATATATACATATATATTTTTTTGCCCAACACATTAGGCGCATGAGCGCGTGCACTCGATATAATTATATGTATATTTATTAAGCTTAACAGACTATTTAGGGCCAGAACTGTGTAATTCCTTTCCATTGCTTTCGGTCCTGAGCCTTTATCTTCCAGTTTAGCATATTTCTCTACCCCAAATTTTCTAGCCCTCTAGAAAAATATGGAGAGTGGCATTTTTCTTGGCCTTCCGCCACTTGTTTTGGTATTCTATCACCCGTCATCCTTTCCAACTGTCCTAGCCACTTCAACCTCCTTAATATAATTACTTCATCGTATATTTCATCAGTACATTTTATCGGTTCTTCTTAAGATCCCTCTTCAATTTTTGTTTGCTTCTAGGATTCTTCTCAGAATCTTTCTTTCGCACCTCCACACATTTTTCTTTTCCTTTTTATTTAACACACACGTTTCGAAGCTATATAAGGTTTGTTCGGACCTTCAGTTTGAAAACCGTTCTGGAATTTGAAATTCTATCACTAGTGCGCATGACAGTTCAAATTCAAGTTCTAAAATAGTTCTGATGTTTGAGGTCCGAACATTAAAATTTCAAA
>JARFOC010000649.1:483623-533066 GCA_031763485.1 Osmoderma eremita
TAATACTTGTGCGGGAGGAGTAATCCGAACAGTGTGTTTATTGTGCTGCCCCACAGTCCTTGCTATCTTTACTGGTCTTATATAAACTAATGGGATACGGTGGCTTGAAATACTAGAACTAAAATAAGGAATATCCTTATCACAATGAGTAAAACACTCTAGATACGTAGATTCCGCAACTAAGTTGCCATAAGTTGCCATCCACAAAGCTCTTATCAGAGATGTGATCTGGTAAAAAGCTGTTATTCCACTGGTGATCTTCTGAAAAGCATATCTTCCAAGGTTTTACTTAGATCAGAGGTAAAAATGCGCCGGTGTTACAGTATTTGAGCCAAAGTTTAAAGGTTTGAACTGTTCTACAGTGCAAAGCGACGTCTATGCTGAGCGAATAAGGTCGGAAGCTTAAGCGATACAAACGGGATGGCTTAACTCTTAAGCTACGCCGTTCATGTACATATGCGCACATTTTGTTACATAATTCGTACAGTGCCAGTAAAGAACCAATTTTTTAAATTAATGAGTGTTTTAAGAATTTAATTAATTTACTTAATTAATATTTTTTTGATTATTTGTTTATTATTTATTTTTATATTTCCTTTTTGCACATATTTTAATATAAACTATAAAAAAAGTACAAACTGTTAATATCTTCGCACCTTCAATTAAATATAAGCACTTGAAATTTTAGGGCATATAATTTGCATACAACATGCTTATAAAAACAGAGGAATCAACACCAATTTCTATTTAATAAAACATAAAGGATGGTGTAAAAATGATTAACACTGTATTACATAAGAAAAGCACAGTAACCATCAGGTAAACTTATTTCAAAAATTAAAAGCAAACAAAGCAATATCGAAATATTAAAATTGTAATAAGAAAACAAGAAAGCATTCGCATTTTAAAACAGTAAGACTATGTTATATACTTAGCAAGTACATTAAATTATTTAAATTAATCAGTAGGTTTGTTTGTGTGTCTTATTGGATATGTTTGAAACAACGATATCATAAAATGTTTAACCAAAGTTAAATGATCTATAAAAATACTGCGAGTAGCTCAGAGTGACTTCTATAAGACATACAAACTAACCTACAACTTAGGATCATAGTGATTGGAACCTTTGGTAAACCGATCACTATAACACCGATACTGACAAACTCACACAGAAACATAACCTAAAAACAAGCATAATACGTACGCAACGGACGTAAATATTCGCATAACCTCTTCTGTGTAACTTTCACTAATACCAACACCAAAAGGACTGAAAGATTTGTTTCGGCTTAAGTCAGGGCCTAAGCTAAGCGGACGATTTATTAAGCGTCCGCTTAAACTGTCGTCGTGGAAGCGGACCTAAGTCTAACACTTTCTACTAAGGATGGCGACTTAGTTGCCGAAATACGTATCTAGAGCCTTTCATTCATTGAGATGGTAAAGGCATTTTTGGAGCCCACTCGAAATATACGTACCGAATTAATTTGATCAATTTGCAGTGTGTGGAATTCCCGATATACTGTGTAATAGTATCCCTGGCTAAGTTAGAGCCAAGATATGTTCTTCACCCGATCATCAGTAGAACAACACCCATCCAAAACTCCTCAAGAATTAAGAATATAGATGTATTTATTATCCACTATTTTTCCACCTAATTGCTTAGTATACATTTTCATAGAAATAATTTTATTCTGTCCTCTTTCCACCTACATTTTTCGAACTTATAAGATATTAAGCAGTAGTGGAGGATTGGGGTAAGAAATATATCTGATTGATTATTAGTCGTCTATTAAATATTAGCATACAGAACGTTCAGCAATAGTTTAAACTAACAGCTCATAACATGTGGTATATGAGAAATAAATTAAAACGTTTACAATTCTTTTTTTATGGGAATGGGGAAAATCCAGTTTGGCCAATAAATTTTATATATTTATGATCTTCGCACATTTTACAGTCTTCCCAGACAGTTATTGATGTAGTATGTCGATCACTATTTGCGTTTGTAATACAAACATTTAAATTTTGTGTATCAAATGTTTTACCAAAGAACAAATCGAGCTAATTATCCACGTCAAGTTACAATCTTTATTACATTTAATAGAATGAAATAATACATGGAGATCCTGTCATTAAAATTGGTCCTTTACTTGTATATGCGTTAAACAATGCGCTCCCCAGATGTGCAATAAACGCACGTTAAAGCTCCTTGGTACTACATGTCAAAGAAATTGCAGGATTCTTCTCTGCAAACAGATGTCTGTCCAGCAAACTATCTAATTCGATAATGCTCTTCGTACCGTTACTGCATTAATCTGAAGCGAGCGAGTCCAGACGCGAGGGTCAGACGGGCTGTCAGAAACACGATCTCATCGTAGAGAGGAGATGTCAGCTACTGTATCTAATAGCGATGTTTTTGGATTGTCTTAAGTAGTTATTCTTTCTTTGGTATTGCGATGTCGCAGTACAGACATATATCGTGATGTGCTATTGTATCTGGCTAACCAATTAATTACGATGTATTGTTCTCAAACGTATAAAGTTTTATTGACGGTATTGTCGTTTGTATATGTGCAAGTAACGTAATATAGTAGTTGGTAGAGAACATTTATGTATTTAATACAATTAATTGTTTAAATAGGTCCCCCCTTCCATATATCCCATATGCATTTCATAGTTATATCGAACATACGAATTGTATGATTCTACTAAAAACAAATTTTGCTGAGCACTCATCTGACCTACATGGAAAAGGAGCATATATTGTAATTAATTGCAATTGTAATTAATCCATAATTTTGAAATTATGAATATGTTTTAAGTAACAATACCCTGTTGTTACTGAAAACATATTCATAATTTCAAAATTATGGATTAATTACAATAAATACATATATGCTCCTTTTCCATGTAGGTATTTGCTTGTGAAACTATGCGGATATGGTATCCCAAGATTATTTATTATGAAAATAATTAAGAAATAGCAGAAAATGAAATAAGTAACTAGTAAAGATCGCTATTTTAAAGTAAATAATATAACATAAAGTAAATAATATAACAGAACACTGTACAAATGGCGACATGGGAAGTAGAACCTGAAGTTCTGACGCCAAAGAACTTGTTTTTCCACTGGTTATTCGAATTAATCAAGAACGAGCTAAAAAATAGCAGGTTGTGGAGAGTGTTTGAATCTTATATTTTAATATTCTCATTTTACATAGTTTAGAAGTGAATAATAACAGGAAATTCAGTAAAAATTCTGCGCTTTAGTAGCTGGTGTTTATTATTTTATATCCAACCCGTACAAAAGAGTTTCGAATTGTTCCAAAAAACGGGCTTAACTGGTGTTAACTTTAATTATTTGGTGAGAGAAATAGGAAATAATTATTATGAAAGTTGAAATACAGCTTTTCAATATCTCGAGGGAGTTCATCAGCCTCCTTTCTTGAGAAACCAACGTTATGCTCAACCCTTTCAGTGAACTGTCTGAGAGTTGCGGGCAAGCTATTAGCGGGAGAAGTACTTCTGACCGTTAAAAAGAATTTGAGCCAGAGAAGGACATAGTAATTAGGCCAAAGTAGTTATCAAAATACTGGACCGTTCAGACCAATCGGAGGAATTGAGAGAAATGTACGAAACTAGTGAGAAATCGGACGTGATTTCGTTCTCTGATGAGAATGCCCTTGCTCTAACTACATCTCTGAATCCATCCAAGTCACAGTACTTCATTTTGGGAGTTGACATTACGAAAGCAAGATTGAAAATATTTATCTCTTATTGCCAGCTCAGGAAAGCCAAGAAGGAATGGATGTTCAGAAGATTCCTTGTTGGACTGGACCTCGAATTCCTAGAAAAAGCGGATAATATGATGGAATTTGGCCAAAGGCACCTTATTTTACAAATTTCAATGCTTAAGTTTCTTCAGTTGCTAAGCAAAGTTTTTTATTTATTTTTGCCAATACATATCTACGCGTTTATTTGGCATGCAATTTTTTCCTACTCGCCAACAAAAAACAAATTTTATTTAATATTATCTGTAGAATATTATTTCATATGAAACTAAATAAAACCTAACGTGGTCATTCTATGGGCTCTAGTTTTTTCTCTTTTTTGCATCGCTGCTATCGTCAAACGGACTTCACCATTCGATTCAGCGGGAAAAATCCATAAAATCTGATTTACATTGAAATTTTTATAGGGGAATAATAATGGATGAAAAACCCATGCCCAGTAAATCGCCCGTTTCGCCCTACTGTGCGACGTATAGTCTACAGGCATGATCCCAACGAACTTTACTGAATCGTGTACATTGACAAGCCAACGACACTACATGACCCAGAAGTGCATTAGCAAATATCTCTCATGCTTAACATCATTAGCTTTCATTCAGAAAATTTACTTACGGGAAGTGAACGAGCAACATTCTGAATATTTATTATGGTTTTTGATGCTTTAATGTCGTATAACACAACAATTTAGATACCTCGAAGTTATATTTATTCCCAGTTATTGAAGGTTATCAGTTCTATCAGTTCTAGTAAAAACTAAACGTATTTTGTGTGCTTTTTGTGGTTTTTGCATGTCTTACGATAGTATGAGTGAACAAAAAAATATTAAAAAAACAAATAGTCCTACAATAGGATTCCATGGCATTATCAATAAGTAGCTTCGTAGGATTCTGTTCCCTACATCAAAAGAAAGACCTTATTACTGTATAGCTAAGCTACGCTCTTTATTATTTCTTTCTCTTTTTCGAGGGCCCTCAATTTGAACAAGCCCACAAAAATATAATCATATTTAAAACTGATAAAATCCCATTTTAGACTCACGGTCTCTTGTAGTAATCACGATACCAAGAAAATGCAATGAAAAGGGTGCAAGCACTATAGACGAACTCGGACTTTTGTCTCTCCGAGTGCCTAACCCAGTGTCATCATGGATGCGTCGCAAACGATTGCAAATATCGCATTTTTCGGCAATAGTTTGGCACTTTTGATGTTTTTCATGATATTTAAAAAGTTAAACTTTAAAGTGGTATACATTTTTTACGAGTTTTTATCGCTTATCCAAAATAACGGTTTTAAGTTTATATACTAAATTACATTTTTTGACGCATTACGCCCCGTAATTCAATTGTCTCAAGCACTTAATTTGTTAGGTTGTTGAATAATCATCAAAAAAAAAATTAATATCATGGCTTTGTATGTTGTCTAGCAAATGTTTAAGGATATTTATTTTGACAATTTACATATACATATATCATAGTTATGAGTTTATATTTATCAGTTATATAAGTTGAAATGAAACCTCTGGGAGGTGATTTATGCCTCCCATTGATCATTATAAAGGATTGTTAATATTGCTTTACTGTATACAGGGCCCATCTGAATGATCTTTTGTTGGTACTTATTTTTTCTAAAGTATATTACTTTGGAATTAAATGGTGTTAAAGTCATTCTTTTTTGCTTCTTTCTTAACCTTCTTCTTAATAAACGTTTTGTAACATTTGGGGTATTATTCTAAAAAGAAGTTGTTTCTCTTGGGATGCTGTCGAACGCTTTCTCTACATCTATAAATGCTACAAATAAATTGTTGTTGACACCCTTCTCAATAAGGTGTTTGATTTAAAATACAAAATAGGATACGCTGGCTTAAAATAGTAAAAAATCAAAAAATACCTCTACCACCTCGATGAGTGAAGAACTCCTGGATATGTATTTCGGCAACTAAGTTGCCGAACACTCTGGGAGTGTTATTCAAGTGGTGTTCTGTGTGGTGCAAATCTCCCAGAGTCCCAGACGTCTAACATTATCTTCCTTCGTAGATTCTGCTGAGGATGGCAACTTAGTTGCCGAAATACATACCCATGAGTTCTTCACTCATCGAGGTGGTAAGGGTATTTTTTGATTTTTTACTATTTTAAGCCACCATATCCTATTTTGTATTTTAAATCAAACACCTTATTGAGAAGGGTGTCAACAACAATTTATTTGTATCATTTATAGATGTAGAGAAAGCGTTCGACAGCATCCCAAGAGAAGTGATACGGAAAATCATGGAAACGAGAGGAGTAAGGAGAAGACCTTAACATAATGTTGGGTATGAGTAAATTCGATGCAAGTCAGAAATTTAAAAATGAATGTGAAGAAAACTAAGGTAATGGTGATTTGGAAAGATGAATTAAAACTATCGATAAAAGTAAAAGAAAAGGAGCTGGAACAAGTGATACTTTTAAGTACTTGGGAGTTAATGTCCACAAAAGTGGTAAGCTTGGTGCGAAAATGAATGTTATATATAAGTAATACTATTCTCTGAATAATACATTTACAAGAGAGAAAACAATAAAAACAAAAATAACTATATAAAATAACAAAAGAAAATATGCCTAACAGAGCCTAAAGAAACAAGAGTGAGGGGCAAACCAAGGAAAGGATGGGACGAAGCCATCGCTGACAGTTTGAAGTAACGAAGACTTGAACTGGGGAATGAAGCAATAAAACTCGACAAGAAGAAATTGGAATGAGCTAAATTTGTGTATAACTAACATTAAACACCATAATATTATAGGGTACTCTTAGGTTTTGGTTATTAGTTTTTGGTTATATACTATTTTTTTTTTTAATTTAAATCATCCATTACTGTAAACGACGGAGGTGATAGTGTTATGGTATGGGGGTGTATTTCATCTTCAGGGACAGGTTATAGAAACAACGATGGAAAGTAAGGGGTACCTCAAAATTTTGCAATAAAATTTATTAGAAAGTGCGCAAAAGTTAGGGATACGTGATGATTATATCTTTATACATGACAGTGACCCAGAACATTCTTCGCGAATTGTGAAAGAGGGGCTACTTTATAATGTCAAGCATACACTAAATCATCATCCCCAAATCACCGGATCCAAATCCCATAGAACATTTATGTGAAGAACTGGAAAGACGTATAAAATAAGTGATAAAAAGGAATTAAAGGAGAATCTCGAAACAGAATGGAGTAGGATTAAACCCTCAGTTACTGAAAAACTCGTAAACTCAATGGAGATCCGTCATTAAGGCGAAATATTAATATATTTATAATTAATTTGTGTGAAAGAAACATTTCCCCGCCTGTTCGTCGGAGACTTTTTCGTTGTAAAATTTTAGAGTAGCTTAAGTAAATATAGATTTCGTAAGAAAATATTTATCGTTAATCTCATTCATCGATTTACAGAAAGAGAATACTTTTGTTATACGAAATCAATCATTTTCAGTGCAGATATTAGGGATGGCGATATATCGATAACAATTATTAATAACTATTCCCGGCCGATAACCAATTTAACCGGTTCTCGATTTTCGATATTAACAGTTGCCAAAATAACTGGTAGCCGATAACGGTCGATACAATATTCTCTCAAGAACGGATACGCTTCAGCGTTCTTCGTTCCTGTTCTCGTTAATAATATTCACTCGGTGAATAGTAGTGCGATATGTACGACGGTTTATTGTTTACGTTTAGATAGAATACGAAGTGGTGGAAGCGGTGCTTTTTTCCTTGTTGATTTAAGAGAAAAACAACGGATATCATCGACTTTAAATTACAAACTGACGCTGTTTCTTTAAGTTAATAATTCGATATACATTTCTATTTCTTAAACGAGTCTAGGTTGTATTCTCCTTTTGGCGTTTTTCTTTCTGTAAATGTATTTATATATAAGCGACCCAACAGCGAAATGTTTGATATTCTATCTAGCGAACTGATTATTTGCAGGTATAGCATATCCAAAACGCCGAGAACGATAACAACGAGAACTGTTTAGAATAACGGTTATTGGAAAATAACGTTGTGGTGATAACGGTTATTTGAAAATAACCGTTTGTCCCATCCCTAGCACATATGTATAAGATTTAGTATTTAATTGTACAAATAAGCTTCTAACTGTTATCGCGCGAAGATTTTTTTGTACCACTATATGTAAGCTCGCTGCTTCGACAATGAAAGCCAGTATGATTTCAATATTTGGTAAAAGAATTCTAAATATTGCAAAAAAAATTATTACTGGTATTAGTTTATTTTCTCTTTCGTACATCTTTGCTTTAGAAATTTCATTTGTTTACCCTATAATTATCTAAATTGGGCGCTTTCGATGCTGGCGTTGAAAATTACGCCAGGGTAAATTTAAATATTTTGTTTTGATTAAACATGATTGTCTATGCAACAATCTCTCTTAATTAGCGAAGTGAGTGAAATAGAATGGACGGCTGTACTTAATCGAAAAAAGTGACTTCGTTAGTGCGCTCTCAAGACTTTTCTCAAGTAAATGTGCGTCCTCCATTTTGCATACATTATAGAACGAGTGTAAATGGTTAGTCGCGGAGGCGAGTGCTAAAACAAAAGTAAAATAATGAACCGTGCTACAGGGCGGACGGGTTTTTGTGACTAAAGAATCGAGAACTTTCAAGGTAGAGGCGTGTTGTAAAATTATGCGGAATTTGCCGTGCTAAATTTGCTATAATCACTTACACATTTCTTCCTAACAAACATGTCTTGAAACATGTTCTCTTTAAATATCAAGCTAGTGAATAGTGAGTGAGTTATTGCTAATTATAGCTGTTGTTAATATCTATTAATATAGAGCTAATAGAGCACAATGGAGGATTCACCCAAGTCGTAAAGTTCTAATAACTTCAAGGTTCCAGGAGCTACACCTCTAGAAAATGCGAACTATTTCTATAATCTTAGTGTAAGGCAACTTCCTTAGTAGATTTGCTTAATAGCTTCCTTTTAAAAAAGGAATAGTTTAAAGGATATTGCAGTTTAAACGGCCTGTTCCATCATTTCAGGACAAAATTTTTGTCAAATTTTGATTTTGTAAGTTGGAGTAGGTAATTCAATACCTACTTCGGTTAATAGCTCAGATATACTCAATCATTGTTCTCAGTAATAAATGTATTACTGAGTAATACATTTATAGGTAGGTTTCCATAGCTTACTAAAGTATGTTTGTTCAAAATCAATGACTTCAAACGATGGAACTAACATTACATATTTTGAACCATTGTTCCCCTAATATAATCGTCCAACCTGCACTTACATATAGTGTCATCATATTTTACTAGCGTAAATCAGCGACTTCAGTGAAATACTACATTTTCCTCTAAAACGCATTCGTGAATTTGAAGAATTTTGGTTAGTTGCTTATAAATCAGCAACTAACCAAAATTCTTCAAATTCACGAATGCGTTTTAGAGGAAAATAAAATATTTTGAGTGAAGCTATCAGGTTTCCTGAATACTTTTTTCTAATAATCAGGTGTAGACAATGAAATAGAAATATGAAACATGTTACTTGGTATTTTCATAATATTTTTCTACTGTTAGCTGGATTTAGTTTACGTATATGCCTCTCTATCCATCAACCATATTCATTTGCGGTTATCTAAACATTACTACAATCATGGTTGTGTTGCTTTGAACTTTCTTCTTTGATGAGAAATAGTAGTGCTTTATCTACCTTATCTTGCATTTAGCTTAAATTTTGCTGTCACTCCCAAGAAATTATATTAAAGTAATGCTTTGTATGGCAGCAATATGATTAAATCTAGTAACTCGATTTCAAAATGGTACTTTAGAAAATGAACTGAAGATATCCCGTAATTTGCGGAACCATATTTTAACATCACTCAGTTAAAAGGATTTAAAAGTCAACAAACCCAAATCCTTAGCGAAATGTTAAAAACCCGACATAAAAATGATATCTCTTCATCATGAATCATACATAGTACTTAACACGTGTGTTAACTATAAGGATAACTACCTTCAATATGCCTCTCTCTCCTTAGTAAGTAAACATATTTCATTACTTATACATATCTATATGTATTTACAAATGCTCTATTACTACTTATTAAAATTGCAGAGCATCCAAATACATAGATTATAAACCTCTAGGGTAATCAACAAACTGCTTAAGAAGACAATAAGCATCTAGTATGATTCAAGAATATACTATTGCCCAATCTCCTTAACCTACAAATACAAGACACATGATTCTAAGATCACGTAAATATTTCATAATACCATGTTGTTTGTTTATATGACATATTAGAGAATAAAATTTAAATATTAACGGACGAATATAATTGTAATAGTAGTAAATGTAAAATTGAAACAACATTAGCAATAATTACTAAATCCCACTCCAACCAATTCAGGAACCTCACGTATAATTTAGAAAAAAGTATAAGTTCTTCATGGTCTTTATTAAATTATTGTTTTAATACTGTTCAATTTCTTGTTAGCATTATTTTCTCTAGAATATTCAAATTTATAATAAGCTTTACTGTTCTATTGCTTTACAGGACGATCGGTGACATGGATTCTACAGGATCGGTTTCTGCCGTGGAGGCAGCACTTGATCGTTTGGCCAAACAAAGAAGCGACTTAGAGGAGCTGTGGTCGGCACGGAAGCTGCGATTAGACTTGTGTTTGAGACTAAGGCTTTTTGAAAGGGATGCTCTTGAGGTAAATTACCAGTTTACTTTTTAACACGTCATATGTAATTTTATTGCAAAATAATTTATAATATGGTAAATAGCTTAAAGCAAAGAAACCTTCAGAAATGCTAAATTAAAACGCACTAGTTAACCACTTAACTAGCTAATCAACAGCATTTTTCTTTGTCCGAACAAGCTACATCTATAAGTAACAATGGCTTAAAATAAATTTTTGTTTGTAAATCCCTAGCGTTCCACGCTTTTACCACCCTCTTCCAAAATTATTTAACTCGTAGTCTCCAAAGTTTCTTTGTTCGAATAAATAAGTTCCCCCTTTTGTTCCAAAACTTCGCTTTAACAGAAAGGTGCCGTTCCAAATATTCGAAACATTTCAATTTCCCACCGAAGTTATTTTGTTTTTCTCTAGTAAACGACTTCCGAAGTTACAAAGCAAATAATGAAAACAATGACAGTTCTGCTCAATGGTACTGGTAATTGAAGTTTAAAATTTCGAGATTTACAATGTTACTACTGTGATTATCGTTATTGAACTTGCCTTGGATTCGTCGTTTAGCTAATTAATTACTAACATAATTGGCATCTCTTTTTAGACCTTTTTTTATACAAAAACAAGACAAGAAATTCCTTTTTTTGATATAATTATTTGTTCCAATTACTTGTGCTTGTGGGTAAAAAAAGATGATCTAAACCAAAAGTCGACTTGTCTGACATAATATTTTAGTTTCTACTTTTCTTAAATAATGTTACTGTATTCTGAACGAGGTTAGCAATGGTGCTCACCATTACTTTGGACTTTGGACACCCTCTATAAGAGGGCCGATAATTTCTAAGTAACTATTACTTGGTGCTATACTTCATTCACCTTAAGAATGAAGTAATGGGGGTTGTGATCTGCGTACGTATCACACAGGAGCAATAAACGCGTATACAGACATAACCGCAAATTCAAATTTATTTCAATAGGCTAATTAAAATCTGAGCAAGTCCGGTAAATTACCAGTGGCTTAGTAATATATCAATAACTGTGTTTGGATAAGTATATGCAAAAACTGGTTAATAATCGAAAACATCAAACATCTTTTACATTATGGATTCATTAAAAAATAATGATAATGATGGATATTTATTTTTCCAATTTCCTACAAAATTAGTAGTATGTAATAATAAGAATATGTAGTTCTCTTCGCACACATAGATGGTCTGCCGGATCTAGGTCGAAAGGATGCGTAGATTGACACTCAACCATTTGTGCTACTACCACCACTTACAAAATTATTAGTTACAATTAATTTATTCACTTATGATATCGAAATCTATAATTCATTCTGAAGATAGAAGGGTGCCTTCTAATCGAATTTTTCTGAGATTCGTCTGATTAATCAAACGTCGTTTGACGTGTTCGTTCTTTGGCAGGAGAACGTAGGATTTGAGTCAATTTCCTAAACAATCGCCCACATTGTTGTCTCTGCAATGGCAACCATTTTGGAAAGCAATTTTATTGAGACTGACTTGGAATTTCCACGGTTGTACTCAACATATGCATTGTAGTGTGAACCCACTTAGAATATGCCTCCCCTGGGGTTATTTCGATTAGCCATATTCCAATTCTTCGTCCATATTAGAAACCTTATTGACACAAAAGTACCTGCTATAATTGTAATTGTAACTGTATAGCTCCAAAAAGAACTGCTTTTAAATGTAAAAGATTTAAAATATCAACAAGAAAGAACACAACCAACGAAACCAAACTACAAAACGACGTAAATAACAATGACATTTGGGAACCCTCGTCATAAATTTATCCAATATAAATTCAATATGCGAAAGTGACAACTTTTTATCATTGTAAACCTTCCTCAAATTTCAACCAATAAAAAACTGGAAAATATTGCTCTGTGCTTCCCATAGCTCTATGTTCTTAAAGTAAAAGACGTATGCTGGTAGGCTACATTTTTTATACTTTATTTCATAATTATAACTTCATAAAATTATTATTTTTAGACAAATAAAAGTTATCTTTTGTTAAAGGTGTCGTCCCAGTTCGAAATGTGGTGCGAAGAACTACAACATTTCGAGCTGCCACGTGACATCGCGAAAGCGGAGCAATTTCTACGTCTGCACAACGAAAGCGTAACCCAGATGCAAAACACTACGTTTCACGTTTTGCAGCAAGGCCAAGAGTTAATACAGGTGTTTGAAAGCTCAGGCATATGCGTAATGGCCGACGCGCAGTACAATGCCCAAACTAGAGTGCAGGTCCTGTTGGAGTTCCTGCACGATCGCGAAATAGAATTAGAAGAATACGCGGAGATGAAGCGGGTTAAATTGGAGCAATGCATACAGCTCGGACAATTCCAAAATGACGCTAATCAAGTAATCAGTTGGATCAGGAATGGGGAATCTATGTTGATGGCCAGTTTTGCGATACCCAACAGCTTATCAGATGCCGAGCAGCTCAAGAAGGAGCACGAACAGTTTCAAGTGGCCATAGAGAAGACACACACATCGGCAGTTCAAGTAAAATATCGTGCTGATGCTTTGGTCAATGGTAATCACTACGATCCCCAAAGTATTAAAGAAATCTCAGAAGAAGTGACAAAGCGTTGGCAACAATTAGTGACATGTGCAGAGGAAAGGCATAAATTAGTTACAGCTAGCTTAAATTTTTATAAAACCGCTGAACAAGTATGTTCGGTATTGGACAGTTTAGAAAGAGAGTATAGAAGAGATGAAGATTGGTGTGCTACCGGGACCCAAAGCGGTACTGATAAAGCTACTGCAATTTCGCAATTGATAAATAAACATCAGGAACAGAAAGAAGCATTTTTAAAAGCTTGCACTTTAGCTCGTCGTACGGCAGAAACATTTCTTAAGTATACAACAAGAAGTTTACAATTTTACAATTATCCAAGTTCAACGGGAAACCAAGAAGGCCGCGTTAAAGGTATTTTAGAGAAACTCTTAAGTCAAGAAAACAAGGTTCTCGAACATTGGACGCAGCGCAAGAAGAGACTCGATCAATGCCAGCAATTTGTATTATTTGAACGCTCAGCAAAACAAGCAATCGAATGGATTCACGATACAGGCGAGTGCTACCTAACTACTCACGCAACGAATTTAGGTAACAATATAGAAGAGACAGAGAGTTTGCTGAGGGAGCACAACGAATTCAAGGGAACAGCTAAAGAGACAAGAGAGCGCGTTAAACTTTTAATACAATTGGCGGATAGTCTAGTGGAGAAAGGACATGCCCATGCGAACTCCATCAAACAATGGGTTGCTGCTGTGGATAACAGATATAAGGACTTCAGCTCTAGAATGGAAAATTACCGGCAACAACTTGAAGAAACTTTGGGGATACAAACGGAAGAAAGTGAGAAGAAAGAGCTATCGATCGATAGGAATTCTGATCCTAGTTTAGAAGCAAAAGTAGCTGCGAAAGAATTAAAGGAATTAAACGAAGAAAAACGGAGATCTGCTAGGAGAAAAGAGTAAGTTTAACTTATTAATATTATTATTGACTTATTATTACGTTCTTGTACACATTGTTTAAAGCGTTGTGAATGCTCAATTTTATATCGTTATGCCAAGGCCTACGAAAACGTATTTCGGTACCCTTTTTAAGAATACTATATATGTTTGGCGTATTTTTGACATTTTGTAATGTTTCTCAACACCATGTAAATTTTCATATTTCGTCCACCTTGTTACAAGTTACTTCTACCATAAATATTTTGTTAAATATTATTGTTCAATATTTTCGAAACGCGGATAGGTGTTTGGTTTAGTATGGAAGTTAAAACTCCCTAAACCTTTTACTTTGTTATTTTTACAATACCCGGTAGTGTTTCGTTTTGTTATTAATTAAATACCTTAAATTTTCATGCTTCTCCAGAGTATAAAATTATTTATTTTCAAATTTTTGGTCATAATTCTTATAGCCACAATTCATCGGAAAGTATTTGGTTTGAATTTGCTTTTATAATGAATAAATTATAGAAGTTATTAATTAGTTCTTAAAGTATTATTGAAGTATACTTTTCGAAATTCAATTGATACCATAATAGGAATTGAAATGGCATATCAGGGACATTAGCTACAATTTATATTTTATATTTACTTTATAATAATAAACACAATACAAAAATTGTACCTAACGGTTTTAATACGTGTAGAAAATGCCTATGTGTATATTTGATATCCCATTTAAATTTAAAGACGCATAC
This sequence comes from Osmoderma eremita, assembly GCA_031763485.1. Lineage (NCBI taxonomy): Eukaryota > Metazoa > Arthropoda > Insecta > Coleoptera > Scarabaeidae > Osmoderma > Osmoderma eremita. The sequence continues at coordinate 498,345 of JARFOC010000649.1, forward strand.
TTCCTTCTTATATACGGTTAATATTCTCCTTTTAACAAATAAATTTTCGTATTGCTATATACCGTATTTATTCTAATTGGAGACGCAATTCCAAGAACCGCCGCACTCTAATAGCCGCCGGAAGAAAATGATGCCGAATGAAATAGACGTCGCACTGCAATAAACGCCGGTATCTTTATGGGAAGTGCTCACAATTACGGGCAAAGTTGGTAGGGGAATCCCCGTTAACCACATTCAGATTGAATTCCGTATGCGATACTAAAACGAAGTCGTTTTGTATCAAAACTAAGTTCTAATACAATTGTTTTGAGATGGATAGCAAAAGAATAGAAATGAGGATTTGGTTTGATTCCAAATAAACGCCGCAAAGATAGATGCTCTAAATCAGGGGTTCCCAAAGTGCGGCCCGCGGGCCAAATGCGGCCCGCAAAGCCTGTGAATTCGGCCCGCGATATCGATACGATATATTATATTTTTATTAAGTTATAGTTCTGTAGTTACAATAAGAGTGATTTCACTTTCGCGTTAATAAATTATGTGATTTTATAATAATTGTTGTTACAGTTAAAGATCTATATTAAATTTAGTATACTAATAAAAAAAAAGAAATAGTTAAGTATATTTAAAACAAAAAAAAAACGTGGTTAATGTTTTGATTTTATTCCGTTTTTTTTTGACTCGCCAAAAAATTCGGTAATATTAAATTGGCCCGCCTAAGAAAAACTTTGGGAACCCCTGCTCTAAATGATTTAACCGCCAGGGCGTTTATTAGAATAAATACGGTATATATATAAATCCCTTTTCCTAATTTCACGCGTTAGGAAATATTATTTAACATTTAGAACACATACAGGATGTTCTGATTTTGATAATGATTGTCGTATAAAGAAATAATTATCATACAATGTAATATCTTACATAAATGGTTAGTGGCATTATTGAATTTAAAACAAGACGCGATTCTTGAAGCAACAGTTGCACACAGAGAACGCTATAAGTTGTTTATTGTGTTAAACAATTATTTTAGCATTCTTCTTCTCTTGCGTTTACGTTGTTCGTTGTTCGAAAAGATTGAATTATGTCGATTGCTACGTGGAATTGTAGTTACTTTTTAGTGGTGAAACATATTTGAAATGTGGCTCCATGCATTTTATGCGGTGCACGATACAAGGTAATAAAGTTTTGTTAATACAGTATATTTATTAGCTGTTCCTAAAACAATTATTGTCCTTACATTGTCTTCTTATGAACATATGTTGGAACGTGTTAGAAAACAATTTTTTTCTGTCTAAATATCAATAAAGCCAGAGCATGGTTTATTTCATTAAATTACCTTAGTAAGCAATTGATCCAAGTAATAATATATTTTAGAAATTGTGTCATGGTTCCATAATTTCAAATGGATAATTAATATGTGCCTGAAAAAATGTTTTATTTAAACATGTAAGACGAACATATCAAAAGTTTTGTTGACAAATATTTTATTTAGTACAAATTCATGTTAAGGTATTCCTTATGACATCCAATATTTCTTCTGTTTTTTGACAACTATGCTAATAATTTTTAGATTTTGGTATCCGAATTTCAACTCAACGTTATTAGTTGCGTAGTAAGTAGTTGGAAATAATGATTTCAATCATCTTTAGCAATATAGTATAATAAAAAGTTGTATTCTTTATTTTGTTCGCTTACAAATTGTCTTAAAAATTATTACTAGCGTTGCTCAATTTGCGCCAACAGCCAGTGGTGGGCCCATAAAAATTTATACATAAAATGAATGGTCAGAAATAAATTATAATATGTACTCAAACACTTACCGTATTAAGAGGCTTCCATTGAAATCACAAAGTGAATAACATCTGTTAAGTATTTGCAATATTAGATATGTTTCCACAGTTTTTTCAGCAAACCATGTGCAGCGTGAGGAAACAGTGTGTTTATATGCAGAAAACGAACGTTCTAGATTTAGTGACGTTATATTTGCGTAATTAAAATCCATCTTTGGAATAGGTTAACGTCTCTGTTGTACGTACCATTACATTTACCACAGAACGTTTTTACGATCTGTTGTTTTGTGTACACATATCCACAGTTTTCAACTTTGATTTAATTCATTTTTCAACATATTCACGAGCAAATGGAACAGATCTTTCTAACAATGCTCGACTTGGTAATTTGCAGTTCGAATATTTATTTGAAAAGAAGGCATATGCTTCATTGTCTAGTAAATTACATAAAATGAAGTCAACACATACATTAAATTTAAATTTCATAGTGTCGTATGCGACTTTTTTTGGAAGAATGCTGTTTGCTATTTACGTGACGTTGACAATCCCTTTTGGACCAACACATTAAAGGAATATTACAAACTACACATTGAATTTTAACGCCATCATAATTTAGGTCCGGCATATCTGCTATAAATTGTGTAACTTTGTCCAATATTGGTCGTGTTCGCGACGTAAGCAATATTTTTAAAACAATACTATTGCATATATTTATGGCAGCATACACTGCTTTGCAGAAATAATGTCTCCCCCATTAACAGCGAAAATATCAAACCTACTCTCCCAACAGAACGGCACATAGCTCGGGCGTTTTCGGTTAGTAGCAAAAAAAGCCGTTCAAATGCAATTGTTTACTTTACAGAAAGACATGAATGATAAGCGTGCTGAATGAATCCATTTAATATGCTCTTTTTCTTGAGCGCTGTTCAATAGATATTTGTCCTGTTTCTTCGTGGTAGTAGCAGCGTTCGGTGATATATGTTTACTCTTACGTTTCGATTATATATATTTGTAATCTTTTTCAAATTAAAACTAAAATTGGAATAAAATTGTTAACATTATTTTTTTACAATCTTTTATTTTATTTTAATTTTATTATAAAAGCGGTAAGTTACTGAACTATCGTCCAGAAAGGTATAACAAAGTAGTATAACTTTATTTACATTTTTTTAGGAATTAAAGCATTTTGCAAATATGTAGGCGCAGTTTAATTTATTACATGGATGACAGCAGTCAGAGCCGCCTATCAGCACGAAGAAAAACAATAAATGATACCGTTTAGTTATTGAATTTTTAATTAGCGTACATTTCATAATAAAAAATTATATAATAAAAAATTACTATACATACCACCCTTAACCGATAAAGTTATCTCACACTTTAAAAAATAACTTAAAAATTGCTAAATATAATACCAAAACTATTAATAATCTTTTCACAAAAATAACAGATAAAGTTGACTTAATGTTTAATAGTGATTTAGTTTATTGCATTCCTTGTAAAGATTGTCAAGGATGTTGCATAGGCTAAACGGGACAAACCTTAAAACAAAGAATTATACAACATAAGACTGATTCCCTTATTGGAAAAAATTCGTGTGCCTTAGTTTAACATTTTCAAAATTTAGATCATGGGATTGACTATGATAATGTGAGAGCGTTGGATAAAAAACCAAATTATAAACGCAGATTAATTTTAGAAATGATCCACATTAATAAGAATGATAATTGCATTAATTGTAAATCAGATGTTGAAAAATTAAGTAATATATATTGCGATATATAAAAGTTCTAATTAAATTAATTTTAATTATAATTTGCTTTGCTTGTATGATCATTGGACAATTAAACATAATGTGATTCGAGACCACATTGCGACCAAACTGTAAATTTTTCAGGGATAATTAGGATATGATATGATGTACGAGCCTGAGGATTATACTTTCAAATAATAAGCAAATTGAATCTTAAAATTTAAGAGTGTCGAAAAAACGTTTTTTTTTAATGTAAGGCTACAAAAACAATTTTTTACATAAATAAATATAATAAGAAAGTTAATGGCGACTTCCGATCTACCTAGTGTTGCAAGCGTGAAAATAATTTACTCTGAAAGATAACTTTGGCCTATGGGGGTGTACTTATTTTCAGAATTTTTGTATATTTCCTTCCCTAAAATATTTTAATAGGCCACTCAACTTGGGAGACCCTGTATGTATATATAACATTTGTTTGTATTTATTACTTACTAATATTAATAAAAAGATTGAAAGTATACGTTCCTCTTACTATATATTAGGGAAAATGAATTTGTGTAACATATACTTATCCATATTTGGTGAAATTGCCTAGCGTTACGCATAGAAATTTACAAGCACAGTAGCCGCTTGTAAAGATTAGGGGTAAACTACATATGTATGTTTGGATAGTGTGTCCTTTGCCTACTGAGGCGAAACTGATTCGCATTTGAACTGTTATGTGCCTTGGTTGAAGAACTTCTTTTAAGTGTAGGGGTATCCACCACTATAGTTAAAGTTTTTTTGACATTTGATTTACTTGACACCTGCGATAATAATACACACGAGAATGCCGACTACTTCGAGCAAGGAGATCTGTATTTCTAACCAAAGACGCCCGAGCTAGGTGCCGTGCTGTTTGGATAGTAGGTTTGATATTTTCAGCGTTAATGGGGGAGACATTACTTCTGCAAAGCACTGTACATGAGACTCGCAGTTATACTGAAGGTTGTATCGAATCTCCGCCATTGCCTGTTGGCGTTAGTGAGCAACTCTAACTATTATTTTTAATTGGAATAAATAAAATTCAAATAAATAGTGGAATAATATTAAGAGTTTTCAATAATTTGTTGTTATGAAATAATTTGAAATATATAAAATAATAGGATATGGTGGCTTGAAATATTAAAATACTATCGTTTTATCATTTATTTTCAGATTTATAATGGCCGAATTGCTTCAAACGGAACGAACGTACGTCAAAGATTTGGAAACGTGCATTAAATGCTTTCTACACGAAATGAGAGCAAGCAATTGCATACCTCAAGCGATACTTAGCAAAGAAGATATTATTTTTGGTAATATTGAAGAGATTTATCAGTTCCACAATTCCATATTTTTAAGAGAACTGGAGAAATACGAGACGATGCCTGAAGACGTCGGTCACTGTTTCGTTACCTGGGCGCCAAAGTTCGATATGTATGTGCACTACTGCAAGAACAAACCCGAATCCAACAGTTTGCTTGTACAACATGGTGGAGGTTACTTTGAAGAATTGCAGAAGAAACACAAAGTCGAACATCCCATTGCTGCTTATCTAATCAAACCAGTACAGCGTATTACTAAGTACCAACTATTGCTCAAAGATTTACAATCATGTTGCCAGGAAGGACAGGGTGAAATCAAAGTAAGTCATTCTTTGTTTTCATGCCATTAGTTTACATGTATTATCCTAGTTCCGTACGGAAAGTATAATTTGTTGTGTTTTTTTCTTTACAGGACGGTTTAGAAGTAATGTTAAATGTACCAAAGAAGGCAAATGACGCTATGCATTTGTCTTTAGTAGAAGGCTGTGATGTATCAGTAGATAAACTCGGAGAAGTTATTTTACAAGATGCTTTTAGTGTATGGGATCCGAAGCAAATAATTAGAAAAGGTAGAGATCGCCATATATTTTTATTCGAATTATATTTACTCTTTGCCAAAGAAGTAAAAGACTCAGCTGGAAAAGTCAAGTATATTTATAAGAATAAGTTAATGGTAAGTTTATTCCGCTCCCAGATGCTCATACACTAATTTTATACCCAAATATTGTATTTTCAGACATCAGAATTGGGCGTGACCGAGCATATGGAAGGAGATGAATGCAAATTTGCGGTGTGGACCGGTAGGGCGCCCATTTCGGATTATCGCATTGTACTGAGGGCCTCGTCACTCGATACCAAGCAACTTTGGGTTAAGAAATTGCGAGAAGTCATCCAAGAAACTTACTTCAGCGGTGCGCTACCGTTACATCTACCGAAGAGCCCGGCTAAACTGAAACCTCACAGTCAAAGATCTAGCAGGTAGGATTTATAATTTGAGTCTGAAGATTTATGGGCTAATAAAATTTGGTATTCCATTTACAGGGACTTAGAAGAGTGTAATTCGCTGGATGAAAGCGTGGAAAATTTGGATCGCAATTCCTTAACATCTTTTGGCTCTGGCAATACAACTGATTCCGATAAGGTAAGTTGTTCTAATGCTCTTTACACAATGTGAGATTTATACGTTCCGATGAGTAGAATAATCTCCACATAACTCAAAACAAATCAAAAACTATACCGGCCCAATCTTAGCAAAGCCAACGATGGAGATATGTTTACCTTTTATTGTACTTCCATTGTTACCAGTAATAATCAGTGTGGGTAAAACAGCTTAATAAGTTGTTAACATGCCGCGTTAAGTAATGAAATGATTCTGTTGAAGAACGTTGCACTTGATTCGATTTGTTGCGTTACTGCCAATAATTGCTAATTCCCGCGTTCACCACTCACGGTCTGTAAAGCCACATTGATGAATTGTTTGGCGACGATTACTTTGAACTAAAATACAAACTGTTAACTTAAACACTTTAATACTAACAGATTTTAACATTAAAACTTGTATCACATACAATGAAAAGCGAAATATTTGATGTGCCGAACCGTTGCACAGAGTTTAATTTTCTGAAGTGGCTACTTATTGACAAGAGTTGGAATTTAGGCTTCCGGTACTCGTAATTATGCTAGTCCTAATTATTAAAACGTACAATTGAATTACTTTCAACGTTCGTATAAATAATTCGGATCTTTATATATTACTTAAATGTTCCACTTTTTTATTATTTGTTTTGTAAATGAGGGACTATCAGGGTAGTCGGTCTGTTTAATTTAAGCAAAACTCATTTATTCATATTTCGTTGTTTATTTTTGCAACTTCCTCAGGAGCATGCTTTTTTTAACAATAAATATGAAATATTAATAATAAACGGCTTTACTTACAATCTGAGTTGATAATTTGAATTATAAATGGCACAACATGTTAAAATCATAGTTAAAAAATATAAAATTATGCGCATAGTTCGTATCGTAAAAGTAAATTTTTTTACTGATATAAGTAAAACAAATATTCGAGGTTTGTGAGGTGTTTTCCATTCATTTAAAAACATAAATCGTATATTATCCAATATGTGGATAAAATATCGCCTCATTTAACAGATGTTCTGTATACTCTCATTTAAAAAATGAACGAAATAAGTATAAAGTGTTAAAGATACGTGTTTCGGCAACTAAGTTGCCATCCTCCTATAATAAATCAATCACACTGTATAAAATAGAAAAAATAACCAAGAGTAATTGCATGATATACATTATTTAACTGTTCGGCTCTCCATTAATTACGTATGTACGAGGATGCCTTTTATATTTCAGGAATAGAGAAGAGGAACTAAAATTAATTATAGTACATGGCTTTATTGATTTTCAAAATATAATAATATAATAAGATCAATACACTTTTGCATGCGCTTGAACCAGTTTTCGAAGCACTTTTTCCACTCCGATTGAGGTACCTCCGAAATATGTATTTTGAAAGCACCAACCGCTTCTTCAGCCGTCGAAAAAAATTGACCACGTAATTTTTGTTTGATGTGCGGATACAAAAAGAAGTTAATTGGGTGCAAAATCAGAGTTGTACGGCGAATGACCCATCAATTCAACTTTGAGAATGATCTGCCATCGGCGGTTGGTTTCCCTTATTTTCCGAATACTTCTGGCAAACAAATGGTTGTGTACCATTCAGAATTGACCGTCGGACGGTGCACCAATGGTACAGTTGCCACATAGAAACAAGCGACCATTTGCTTCGAAGTGCTTCGTGCGCGAATAGCTTTTATTGGATTTGGCTCATGTTGAAAGATCCATATAGTCGACTGCAGTTTACTTTTGGGGTCATAGGCATAGATCCATTCGTCACCTGTTACGATGTCATAGACATGTTTTGAAGTACCGTGATTGTATTTTTGGAGCATTTCGTTCGACCAATCCACATGAGCCTTTTTTGATCGATTGTCAAATTATACGGAACCCAATGCGAACAAATTTTTTTGACGCCCAAATATTGGTACAATATTGAATGCATGCTGCTCCCACTAATACCCAATGATACCTCAATCTCACGATACGTCACATGCCGATCTTGCAATATCAGTTCACGCACAGCATCAATATTTTTTGCAACAACAACTGATTTTGGACGGCCTTCATGAAATTCGTCAGTGAGTGAAGCACGACCATGATTGAATTCAGCGTACCACCGCTATACACTAGTTTTTGACGGTGCTTCATCGCCAAATGCCGAATTAAGTTCAAAATGTTCTGAGTAAGTATACTGTCAAAAAGGTCGAGATTTACGATACGGGCGTCAGTTGTCAGGTGGTAGCATCTGACAACGCCTATTCCCGAAACATAAAAGGCATCCCTCGTATAATGTTGTGCAAAAGTATTCCCTAAAAAAGAACACGTTTAGAATGGTGCCCAGTTATTTAGGAAGTACAATAGAAAGAATATGCAACATCTAAATTGCTACTTTAAATTGTTATTTTATAGACAAGAATTCATTGATGTCACTTGCTTTCAACCTACGCGATATAATGTTTGAATTTTGTGTTCATCAAACAATCTCCTGTTATAAATGCCTAGTATTCCCAATCAAACTAAGCAATATTTTTTAACTCTATTAGTAGCCATTAATAAATGATTATACGAATATAATCCTGTATTAACGCCTACTAATAGAGTTCAGGCGCGGCTGATGCTTACGTTTTGGGTGAGCAGTTGCTAAGATTGTATTAGTTCGTACGACTTCGTATGGCTTCCCTGCTGTTAGGGAGACAGCTGGACGCCGCACGAAGCAGTACTATCTTAGCTGTTGCCCACCCAAAACATCAGCACCAGCCGCACCTGACTAAAGTAAGGTGAATTATAAGAATGACAATCTTTAACGCAGCTTAATTTTGTGTTCACTAAGATTTTCCGACAAACAATTTATAACGTCTGGGGTCGATTGATTATGCAGTCAAAATTTTATATGGGCACTCGGAAAAACTGCTAAAATAAAGCGACAAAATCTTGACTCAAATACAATACCTGACATATATTGCCATTACTGTGTATGATTTTGCGTTATCTTGCTGCAAATATTCTTTCTCATTTTTCAAGTTTACTTTTAGAGTAAGTAGAGTAAATAATTGGAGTCTACAGAATTTCCTCTGTATGAAAATATCCGTACACTGAAAGTATTGACATTTGATCTAGTGTCAATAACTAGCGATAATTTTGTTTGGCGGGGAACGATAAGCTATTCTGCGTTCTAAGATTTATTCATTTAACTGATGTGAAGCGCAAATTGATAATAACAAAACTTTTAAAGTGGCGCCTTATCCATCTGATTAGTTTGTCTATCTTTTTCGTTTGTTACATTATCTGTAATTACTTTAATTTTATTACTTGCAGTGAACATATAGAGTGAAATCTTGCCAGCTGCCGATAAGTTCGGTAAAGAGTATAAGAAACTGGTAGATGTTTCAGTGTGTTAGAACAGAGTACGCATTATTCGGCTGTGCGGATGTTGGCGAATGTATGACTTGCTTCATATTTATCCAATACGGCGACATATTAAGCCTGCGTGCACTCGGTCAAACATACTTACATAAAAGCAGCTATAGAGAATTTGGTTATATCTGCCCAGATCTTACCCGTACATCATGATTGAGTTTAAAATGATAAACCAGGCGCATACGAATAATGAATATATTAGCAATTGTGTGCACTTAATTTAGACCGGGAAAATGCTTAAAATTTCGTTGTTATATATATAAAGAAAAATGTCTTCCTAGAATCTATACGACTTATCTATACGGCAGTAGAATATAATAATATAGATATAGAATCTCGTACTTTGAATGCGGGTTTTAATATGTTACTGCTCGAACGTTCCCAAATCGTATCGATCGCAGGTTTTATTGCACCGCCGCACTATCAGGTATATTGCTTATACTTTTGAATACAATACGCCAGTAAGAAGACATTTTGATATCGATATTAATATAGGGAATTATGTTTGAGGTTTTTGGAAGCAGGAATGTACAATTAAACACCCCAAATATTTACGGATCAACATATTTCCAACTTACCCCAGGTGTGCCAACCCAAAAAGAAATTACACTTGGGGGTCACATAATTTTCAATGCAAAGCTTTTTCTTTTAAATCGATCAAACCGCATTCGAGAAATTAGCATTTAGAATAGCCAAGATACGAAACAAACGTCCATGGAAAATGAGAAACACTGAATATCTAAGCCTCAATACTTTTTTTTTAATAAAACCGCTAAAATACATCAGTTCTTGATCGAAGGGGAACAACTTTTAGAGAACAAACGATTTTCATATCTTCAACCAGCCCAACCTGTGGCTGTATGTTACTTGATGTAGGGATGCCATCCGCCTGGTTCGTCTATTGCGCCTTCTACCTCGGCCACAAGGTCCTCTTGTAGAGCGGATGCCATCTTATTCATCAAATAAGTTCAGGCCCTTGAGGTAGCCCAGAATCTTGTTCAATGAGAAATTTTTCAGGTCAGCTAGGGAAGCAATATCCTTTCCAAAGATGGAGTACCTGATGCAGGACAGTGGCACATAACGTGCTCTACTTACTGTTTCTTCGTCCTCCATGCACAGCCGGCATTCGGTTTCTTCCGACAACCCGCTTCTGAGTAGGTGTTTTCTGAGTCTGCAGTGATCTGTGAACACAGACGTAATTATTTTGACCCTTTTACGGTCAAGTTTTAGTAATTCTGACATGATTAGGTGAGATGCACTCCTTCGCATGTACCAAACCAGGAAAATTGCTCAAAAATTGGAATACTTCCTGTTTTAACCAGAAACAAATTTGTTATTTGGCTATCGAAGTTGATATGCCAATTACCGGTTCTGGACCCCGGAAGCACCCCGCGGCACCCTCTTTTGCAAGGGTGTTGGCTATCTCATTGCCTTGAATGAGGCAGTGACCCGGGGCCCAGATTAGGGTTAGTTTGTTAGACGTCCCTATTGCATTTAGAATGGTTTTGCGGCTCCAGATCAGTTTAGAGTGGCATTTGTGCGCCTCCAATGGTTTCAAAACAACCTGACTGCCACTGAAAATTTTTATTGATTTGTGTTTTTGTTCAAAATCTCTCTTGCGCGCATCTCAATGGCATAGATTTCAGCCTGAAAAATTGTTGCATATTGCCCGAGGTTGTAGCGTTTTTCAACTCTGGGGTTACTGTAGAATATTGCTGCGCCAACGCCCTGCTGTGTTTTCGATCCATCCGTAAACCAGCAGGTGTCTGCTTGCGTCAGTTTGGTTTTGTTACATCTCCATTCCTCTCTGTTTGTATAGGAGGTAGTGAAGAATGTATCGATCATGTGTCGTACGCACATCAGGTCAGTTGACATTTTCAGCATGTCGTCGGAGATAACCGTATCTAGCAGCTTATTTGCGAAGAATACATGAGCACGCGGCGATTGATTCGCTATGTGCCAGCGCTGAAATGTGGTTAATCTGGCCTCCCTCTCCAAAGCAATATGTAGAGGCGAGAGATCCAGAAGAATTTCTAATGCCAAAGACGGGGTGAAAGAAATTGCTCCCGTAATTGCCATGCTCGCCATCCTTTGTATGGGTGTGAGTTTTGGTGTGGCAATGGCTTGTTGCGCTTTCCGCCACCAAGCTATTGCTCCATAAGTGATGGTCGGGCGTATTACCGCCCCATACAAGTTTTGGGGATAGCACCCAAGACCTTCTACATACACTGCGACAAGACCATAAGTACAGCCTTGCCTTTTGGGATACCTTTTCCAAATGGGGATTCCAGGTTAATGTCTTTTCAAATATGAAGCCCAGATATTTTACATTTTCTGAAAATTCTAGTTTCACACCTTGAATGGTGGGTGATTTTAATTTTTCCACTTTCCTCTTCCTGGTGAACGGTACTATCGTAGTGTTGTGAGGATTGACGCATAGGTTTTCCCTGCCGCACCAGCTACAAATGGCATCAATTACCTGTTGGAGGGCAGTGGAGCCACAGGGACGCCAACTTTAAAATTTTTAAATGACGTCGTGCCTGATACTTCAAAAGCTTACGTAATTTGCAATGCAGTGATGTCTCTTCTTGGTACCTACCGTTTTCGAGAAAATAGTTTTAGTTATCTTAAAAAGCTAATCCCCCAGCTGTATCTCTCTCTCGCCCACCCTCCTTTTCTCCCCCTTTCAAAAGCCCGGAAATTATCAGATTTGCTCTGCAATTTGTGACCAAATCAGACTGAATTATTTCACATACTTTGGTATAAAAAATAAAAATAATGCCTGGTTATCGTATGTTATTAATTACAAAAACATAATCAGTATTTTTTGCGCCTTGAAAATAATTTTGATAAAATGACTTCTGGCCCCACAGTTTGGTTGTTTGTAACACAGCAGTCGGAACTGCCCTTTCGCCGAGTAAACATTGAAGAATCCTACCTATTTCAATAAATTCAAATAAAATAATTAGGTAAATCTATCATAAATTAATAATCAATAAGAAAATGCTTAGAACTATCAATAAATAAAAAAGTGTATACTTGTAACTCTCAAAAGAAAATGCGATTCTTATAAAAAATATTTAAAATTTTATAACATAAGGTAAAAAATAAATGAAAGAAACTCAAACATGCGCCGGCGAGGGGTAGTAATGACGAAATTATTACCGAAGCAGCATTCAGCAGCATGGATTCCAGATTATTACTGGCTGCGGAGTACTGCTTGCGATAGACCGTATCAAGGGAAGCGAGAGCAGATACTTTTGCTCCTATTTAAAGATGTTGATTTTCCGATAGTGTATGTTAAGTATATACAAATGTACATATATAATGTATTCTGAGTTTGGACATCTAATATTTTGAAATATTTATTTGCGTTTCCCAAGATGGTTGGCCACACAAAACATAAATATATTTTGTTTATCCTATTTACATTAAAGCTTCCCAAGCTTACTTTACATTTCCACATATACATACATACATACATACGTTCGTAAATTGCTTTGCATGTAAACATTGTTCTTCGTATACAAAAATATAAGCTCGCACTTTGCACCGTTCCTTGCGAATATCGATTTTCATCCAATCCCTAAAAGGAAACCTCATTTCATTTACGTCACCAATTTAAATCGTACTTTCTTCCAAAAATTTTTAACTAAAAAAATATGCTTAAGTACATGCTTCTATTCCTAACCTTAAATGTAATCACAATTCACGTGCCGATATCATTATGAATATAAAAATACTTCTATAAATTATTTATTATCTAACCTGAAATTTAACTAACAAACAAAAATGCTAACAGTCTCGATATATACATATAAATTTGTTCAACAGGAAAAAGTTTTCTTCTGAAAATATATTTAACTTTTTTATTTTTTAACCAAGTTTTAGCTTCTAGTTTTATAGTGTTAGCAATAAATGTTGAAATTGATACTCATACGAACGAACAATAACCATTATAGTATCTTAATGGTATCTTAATTTGTAGGTTGCTAGGTCTCTTACCTGAAAATCCAAATATTTAGAACTTTAGTGAGAAAATAGGTTGTTAGAGGACAATAATAAAAAGAGAGGAACTAAAATTATAATTTACAAATGTAGTGGGGATATGAAATCATCGAACTGATACTCGTCAAGCAACAATTTAGCGAAAGCAATCGTGACATGTACCTCTAGCGAAAGAACCTTCTTTTTTATTTCACTACTTCCTTTCAAATCTCCCTGACAGTACCATTCAATGTTTGTTTCGGCCTTCCCTTCGATCTTGTCCCTTCTACATTGCTTTCTATTCTTCTCATCACTACTCTTTGTTCTTTCATTGTAACTGTTGTTCATCTGAGTATAGCTTTCTAGCTTCCTTTTCTGGGTTTATATGTACTGTTCGAGACGTTTCTACTTGTTGCTATTAGAACTATGTCGTGAACATAGCCTGATTACCACTTGCAAAACCAGATTGAAGACAAGAGTAGACAACGGATCTCCTTGTTTAGGCCCTTGTTAACCTCAGAAGCCGCTGACAGGTCTCCTTGCATTTGGACTTTCACTTCCGTCTTACAATCCAATCCGTCATAATATTCCAAGAGTAACTGTATCTTTCCTGGGATGCTCTTCAAGATCCCGGTTCTCTGCAGATTATCGAGTTGCTATAAATAGCATCTCGATACCTGTATTATATTCCATACACTCTTCTAACATTACCTTTAGTGTTGAGATTTGATCAATAGTTGACCTGTTAACTCTGAATCCACATTGATATTCCTGTACCTTATTTGGCACAAAACTGATGAGTCGTTCGTACAATATTGTTAGAATTTTATGAACTACGTAGAGTAGGGTTACACCTCGATAGTTTCCACGTTCCATTTTATTTCTTTTTTTGTATATCGCACATATGAGGCCCACTCTCCACTCCACCGGAAACACCTCTGACTTCCACACCCGGACCACCAGATCATAGATACATTTCCTAAGTTTAATTCCACATTTATTTATCATTCCATTTTCTACTGTTTAATTTATTGATCACTCCCATCACTTCTGTCAGACTCGGTTCTTCAACTGGACTCTCTCTTTCACTTCCATTTTTTATGTTGCTTTCATCCGCCCCCTCTCCGTTAAGAAGGCCACTGAAGTATTATGCCCATATTATTAACTTTTCATTCTTCTCTGTTATGATTTTTTTATAATGGTTCATGCCTTATTTATGCTTTCGCTGGTTTCAACATCGCTTGCCACTCCATTGTCCGTGACGTAAATTAATAATTATCGCTCTTTATAATTCGTAACAAAAGAGATCCTTGTTTAAAACTATCCATAACAGCCCTTAGCTAAGTAATATTATTTAATAGATCTGGCGCTCAAACATTCAACTCATCAGTTCTATCTGGCCAAACGTTGAAAAAGAAAACTTTTCGTGGAAAAGTAGTATTAGTAAATTGATGTTAATAATAGCATTTCTTACTAATATAACAACATTATTATATATTAGTCAATTAATTGTTATTAAACAACCGATCAATATTTTGTTAGCGATAGTTATCGGTGCTATCGACAGCCGTATACCTACTATTATCAATCAATGCACCCATCTGCTTCGATTATTAAACACAATGAAATATCTATAGCAAACTTTGGCGCGCAATTTCCACAAAACGATTACGATTTCACTACAAAACACATGAGCATCACGAACGAAGTACTGTAATTAAAAATTAGATAATTTTATTATTAATAAAATACAAGTAGCGGATGAGGCTTTCATCAACATTCTTTAGTTTAGTCTTTAAGACCTTTAAAGGAAATAAGTGAATTGATTTCTTCGAATCCAAAATGTAAAAGGAGGTTTCATTCAGAAAAGAAAATTAGTATGGTAAACCGAAAATAAAATGATGGTTTTATAATTAACATCACTCTATATATTTTTTTCTTATAGAAAGAGAGAAATGAAATAACCAAATTGGGAAGTTGCTGAACATTCAAGCGTCATGGGTTGTATGCTTTTATATACGGAATTGGTGTATTTATCTCCCGCAAACATATCCTTCGGTGTAAATTGCACACACTGCGTGAATAACTGGCGTTATTCGATAGAAAAGGTGCACGTGTAATAACTGCTACGCAATTAAGGGTCGTCTTTGTTCCATATTCATGCATGCTGGTGTTGTTGTTGTTTGTATCTTAATGCAGAGACTAAATAGTACGGCCTTGAGACCATTTGTTTCTCTCTACATTAGGCATTTTGTGTAAATGTGTGTGTGAAATATATGACTTTCCTCGCCGTAAGAGAGCGGCGGTGTTGATTTCACTTCCTCAACACTGAGGAGTACCGGGAGATGTACCGATCACCCCGCTACGATCGACATAAAACTCGATCGCCGCGTCGGAGATTCGAACCGTCGATTTCCCCACAGAAGCCTATCGTTGTTACTACTGCTCTATCCCGGCGTTTGCATGGTGATGTGGTCTCGAATTTCATTAAATAATTGCAGGTTCTATTATTGAAATTCCATATTTCACCAACTACTTCACTGTTTTAAAGAATAAATATGTAAGATAGAATCACAAAAACCGTTGAATCTGATAGCAACAAGTGTATACAAACTACCAACTACTTTATTATTATTATATTTTCCATCGAATCTGTTAGAAGGATAAAAAAGGCAAAAAGAAACATAATAATTGTAGTATATTTTCATTCGTAAATTCAAAATCATAGATAATTTTAGGAGTACATCCTATATGGGTAGATACTAAAACTACTGACAGTGGGAAAAAGGGATTTATCATTAGATTTTTTTTATTTTGTATTTCATTTCTTACTTAGTCAAGCAATCAAGGTCCATAGCTCGTGCTGGGTGATTCAGCCATTCCAATCTTTGGAATATATTCAGTGCTCCCCTTATTCCAATTTCTTCAGTTTTGCTTTGCTTAAATTTTTAGTAGCTGCTACTATTTATCATCATCAATATCAAATATCTAGAGTTGGCACTGCGAGCGTTCGTCCAGTAGCGCGTGCTTCACATAATGGCATGGGCTTTACTAAGTAATAAAGGTAAATAAACACTTGCCCTTTGATGATTCGTTATCTAATAAATTAAACGGTGCATTAGACGCAATCAATGTTAATCCTAATTCGAATATAATTTGGCTGTTGCAACCCAACGCCTTTTTTTGTGCTGTGCACTATCCACGTGTTTCTTACATTCAAATTTATTCCGGAATATGAAAGCTTTGTCACAAACTTCATAAATTATTTCAGCGCCGTCATGTATTAAATCTGGAAATCAGGCGATGAACTTCTTTACTTTAACTGCGACATTATGAAATTGAACCATAAAAAAACTGCTAACACAATAAAAACAATTGTACAAATGAGCTATATGCTCGGGGCGAAGAACGATAGCTGACTGGCGGTTCTCTGCCTATAACATCGTCTACACTCTATGGACCTATCAAAGCATGCCCCATTCACCGAACGCTCGCAGTGCCAACTTTACTAATGACTACTTCTTCAATTGGCAGCCTTTTCAACTTTTTAACTCAACGGTTATCGATTATATCTCTCACTATCAGGTTCAGCATTTTGGCTTCTAGGCTTGAGTAATTTCGACTAGTGTTAAGGCATAACAAAGCTTCTTCACCCTCAACTTTTTTTAACACTTTTTCATCCATACATCTGAATTTTTTGCTGTTATATTCTTACTTATCAAAAAGTGTACGCAGCTTGCTATTGCGCTTTTTTTAAATCAGCCTTCCACTGTAGAATCGTAAATTGAATAAAACAATATTATGAGCTTTGCGTGGTTGTTATACTTGGTAAATAACATACTGAGAATAAATGATTTATACCCACATTATTTCCAGAATGACTGTAGGTATATCATGATCAACTTTTTAGCGTTTTTATTCCTCTTAAAGTTAGTAGTGCTTCGTCATATCCCATTTGGTTCGATAGAACTCATTATGAACATTAAGCGCAGAGATGGGTGTCCAGATATTGTAGGTATGGACGCACCGAGGATTTGACTGCATACAGGGAATTACGTTCGATTATTAAACGTGACTCTCACCGACTTTATGCAGCTTGCCTTTCCAATATCCAGTCTCGAGTCAAAAGAAAATCCAAAAGAGTTCTGGTCGTATGTGTCGGCCAAGAAAAATTCCTCACGCATCCCTGATTCTATGGTGGACTCTAAAGGTGATCCTAATTCTACGCCTCCGTCAATTATTGATGGTTTTCTTCAGACCTTCTTCTATTTTGTTTATTTACCAAGTCAGACACCTTATGATATTTTTCGTTGTTTTGCACCACATTGCTCCAATATCGCGGTTACTTCCATCCCGGCAACTGATATCCTTCGTTCTTTAAAGGCTCTAAAAAAGAGCAACTCCATAGGTCGTGACAACGTACCCAGTTTTTTTTTCTTCGTGACTGTGCTGAGGTTTCTGTTACTCCTTTGCACTTTCTGTTTAATTTGGCGTTAAAATCTTCTATTTTTCCTGATCTCTGGAAAGTTACAGGGTTATGCCCAGAAAGGTGATACTTCCGTAATTACTAACTATAGACCTATAGCAATTATTTCCAACTTTGCCAAGGTATTTGAAAAATGCCTATTTATCGACATTTATCGTCAGTGCAAACCTCAACTTTCTGAGCTACAACATGGTGTCGTTGCCAAACTATCCACTGTCCCTGACTTAGCACTACTTATTTACGCAGATTTTTCGAGAGCCTTCGACCGCATTGACCATAACATTCTCTTATTTAAACTGAAATCTGTTGGTTTTTCACCCAACCTTATATCGTTATTCTCAACTTACATTCTTAATAGAAACCAATATGTTTCATGTGTGGGTCACCAATCCACATTTTTCTCCCTAACATAAGGGGTACTGCAAGGGAGTAACTGGGGTCCTCTCCTTTTTCTAATCTATATTAATGATCAGGAGCGCTATTCTGCAATTATAGCGATTAGCGATATCGCTATATCATAGCGATAGGACGTGTCGTCATCAAAATTCGATATTGCTATAACAAAATACGGCTAACAAATTTGTAGCAAGCGCCATCTCACGACAAAACATTTAAATAGGAAATTTAGGCGCATGACTGATGAGTTCTAAGAATTTTGAATCTTTTTGCACAAAATATTTGCCTCGTGCCTCGTGTTGTTTTCCGGTAATTAAAACATATGTTAAATCAATTTAATCATTCATTGTTTATCTCCAGTAATGTTCGTACGTTAGGATATCTATGCATTTACAAATTCTATACCTTTGTATACAAACACAAATTAATTGATTCAGGTATATTCCTCCAACCTTTTAACTGTTAGCACTGGTATTTCTCAACTGAGAATTCCCGCAACTAGGAATGGTAGCAATTAGCTGTGGCTTACTGTGGCTTGGCTTACTGCATTCACCAAACTATACCCTACACTAATACGCAGTATCGGCAAATCAATTCGGGACATATGTTTCAAGAGCACGTCGGCTCTCATTGTCAAACAATTCCCGTTGGTAACTTTCTGTTACCAAAAATGATAGCGTGCATAATACCTGCAACATAAAGTGGATACATTTGTGATTTGAAATAGTAAAACTACCAAACCTTACCATTATAAAAGGAGAAATTCGTTTAATTCTACCTTCTCCAACTAAAACTTCTACTTGCATTATTAAATCCCTACAGGCTTCTTTAGCAAGACGATAATTCTGTACGAATTCTATGTACATAACAGAGAAAGGGCCTTACACATCTCTTAAATTTATATGTGTGCTCTTCTTACGATCTTCCCTTTCAGCTAAGTCGATGCCTAAGTATTGTTCGTATAGATGAGCCATGATAAAACGGTAAAAATGTATTTTAAAAATAACTATATTTCTGCTGCACGTAATTTTAATAAGTATTTACTTTCGTTATTTATTAATAAAGGTGTAATAATAAGATAATGTGTAACAATATAATGTGTAATAAGATAATGTGTGATAAAAAGATTGTTCTCAAACGCAGAGGTTATGGTTTAAATAGCGATAGAACTCGCTAAGCAACGACGTAATTCGATAGCGATACAAACTGCAAAATACCGCTATGGATACTGCTATCCGTTTTAGCTATTCTACATGACGTATAGCGATATCGCTAAATGGTGCAGAACAGCGCTCCTGTGCTCGGAACTCAACTGTGATAGTTTATTATATACTGATGATCTTAAATTGTTTTCCGAAATGATTACTTCTAACGATTGCGAATTTCTCCAACAACAACTTCATATTCTTAATTCTTGGTGTTGTAAAAATAATATATCTATAAACATCTCCAAATGTAATGTTCTATCCTATACTCGAAAATCTAACACTATCACTTATAATTATCACCTCAATACATAATGACATTATCTCACGCTGTAATTCTGTTAAAGATTTGGGTGTCACATTTGATTCTAAACTTAATTTTATCCAGCACATTGCCAATACTCTGTCGACCACGTTTCAAACTTTGGATTTCATAATCAAAACCAGTAAGCAGTTCTCTTCTATTAAGTCGATACTTCCTCTTTATTTTGCCTTTGTGCGTTCAAAGCTTCAATATGCTTCCGTTGTTTGGACACCTTTTTACAAAACGTATTCCATTATACTTGAAAAAGTTCAGCGTAAATTCATGAAGTGTCTTTATTTCAAACTTAATACGGTGTACCCCCGTTATGGCTTCGATCACAACACTGCTAAATTTATTTCACATTCAACCTCTTGAACTTCGCCGGAACCATAACGATCTTCAATTCTTATTCAACCTTCTCCATAGTATATTTGATGTCCCTACCCTTTTAAATAAAATCTCGTCTTTATACCTGCTCATCTAGTGCGTCTAAACATAACTTTTTACACTGCAACCCCTAATACAAATATCTTATTCAGATCCCCTCTGCATAGGATATGCTCATACTACAACATTAATTCTACTGATACAAACTTTTCACATTTGCCGTATTTGCTGAGTAGGTGTACTGCATTGTTTAGTATGTAGTTTTCTGTCTGATTATCATTATTGTTATCTCTTATTTTGTTATATTATATTTATTTGTTTATTGTTATTTACTATTATATTATGTATGCTCCATATTTTTCTGGAATATCGGTATCGTATGTTCGTATGTTATAATGCCTCTCGCAGTATAGCTTATACTTTACCAAAGCTAATTAATCAATATGTGGTAGGTACTTATTTCTTTGCTGAGGTGTCAAAGTGTGTCTAACGGTAATTCGATCTCCTTCCCGATCAAGTCAAGTGTTAAAATATTTAATCGACATTTGCAATAGCTATTTCATTAGTAGATGAATTAATTGATGAGCCATACATTGACGCTTCTACGGAACTATATTTCTTAAGTTTTCACCGTTAATACAGCACACTTTCCTGATACCTTTACCGCTTTATCGATTAACGGTACATCAATCATGACTTCGGTGGCGCTAATTTGTCAGAATTGTGCTTGTGTTACGAGTTAATTGGATAATTATGTTCTTTATGCAGAGGCATGTCGAGTTATCAGCAGCAGCTTCATTAGATCATACAGTCGGGCGGGTCCTACCGCCAGCGGTTTAATGTCATCGGGTCATGACCTGCTCTAGCCCACCCAGATTGGTCCAGAACATCAATTTCATACACCCAGCCTTGATCTATATACATTCCTATCTCCGGGATGCATCCCGCATAATAATATCTTTTTCATCGTGCGGAAATTCTTGATTTGTATATGCCAAGAATGTCGTTTGGACATTTTTGCGTATAGGGGCAAAGGAGAATATGTGCCCCAGGAATTCTTTAATGGGAAATACATATATTTATGTTGGTTATTTCCGCGAAAAATATAAACTGAATAAATATATTATACTTTATTTACCGATTACAATTTCTCTATAAATCTTCATTTCTGATAATAACCTATTATAATTTCCATAATAATTATGAAAATTATACCTTTTAAACTAAAAAATATCATACTTCTAAATATTGTAAGAATTTTACTTCTTCTTTACCGAAATAAAAACACCACCTGACAAAATAGAATCATCTAGATTCGATAATGGTTTGGATGGAATAGTTGCGAATTATTTGAGTTGCACAAAAATAAAACAAAATTGATCTAGTATGATCAATCAAACATTTAAAAAGCTTTCCCAATATACGAGGTGTGTAAATTAAGTAACGAAACTGATATTTTTAAATATTTTTATTTGAATATAATTACAATTGAACCTTCTCTCCCTCAAAAATAACTCACTTTGGAAGCCACACAGCGTTGGAGACGGTTCTTCCATTCCTCATAGCTGTGCTGGAACTCGGATATTGGAATCGCCTTTAGCTGGTCGGTTACAGCCGTTTGAATATTTTCGAGTGTCGCAAAATAATGTCCCTTCAGATGAATTTTCAATCTTGGGAAGAGAAAAAGTCACAAGGGCTGAAGTCAGGTGAATAAGGAGGCTGAGGAGTCACCGAAATATTTTTACTGGCCAAAAACGATTTATGAAAATTGCTGTGTGACAAGGCGCATTGTCATGATGCAGAATCCAATCGTTCTTGATGTTTGGTCTCACACGCATGACCCTTTTTCGGAGTCTTTCGAGAACCTCTCGGTAGAAATGTTGATTAACTGTCTGACCTTGAGGTACGAACTCTTTATGAACGATTCCCTGGCTATCAACGAAACAAATCGGCATACTCTTGATCTTTGATTTGCTCATTCTTGCTTTCTTGGCCTTTGGAAAGTCCAACTCTCATCAACAGTAATGACACGTTCTAAAAAAATTTCATTATTTTCAATCGATTCCAAAAGGTCAACGCACCTTTCTCTCCGGATGTCCTTTTGTTCCTGCGAAAAGTTTTTGGAACCATTTCCAATTCATTGGTCAAAACTTGATGAACGGTGGTATGAGACAAATTCAACTGTTCCGACGATCTGACGAACGCAAGTGATCGCCAATTTTGTCGACTTTGTAATCGGTTCTTGCAGTTGCAGGCCTTCCACTGCGTGGCTCATCTCCCATCGACTCTCTTCCTTCTGAAAATGTCTTAACTCATCGAAAAACATGGGCTTTTGATAAAACACTGTCTCCGTAGGTCTGCTGAAGTTTTGCAAAAGTTTCTGTTGCACTTTGCCCAAGTCTGAAGCAAAACCTGATGGCACATCGTTGCTCGAAATTAATGTCTTTCATTTGTGCAACGCACTACGAAAGCCGGGTTCATGGAAAAGAACGACAACGCACAACCAAATGTCGTGATCGAGTTCAAACTTGCACTGAAGGCGTATTACAATGTCCACTTGTCGCTCCTCTATGGCCTGTGCTTCCAGTGTTGCCATGTCAAACGCTACGTTGTCAATCTCATTACTTAATTTACACACCTCGTATTTATTTGTGATAGCGCTTTTTTGTATGTGTAGGAACCTTATAGAATGCTTACGTACGTCAATGTGTGGATGACAAAAGAGTAACTGCTTTTGCTTAAATGTCGCCCCTATGGATTAGACAACAGAGACAGACATATTCTGTGTCCGGTTTCTAATGTTTCTATTGTAAAAATTCTAAAATTTTACAATCCACAATTTTAATATTATTTTATTAATATTCCTCTGAAGAATCGGTGCCGCTATTTTAAATATTTTCCTTGTTTCAGTTATTTTCAGTGTATTCACCGGATGTTGTATTTCGCACATGGAAAACTGGCAGCGTAATATTTTTAGAAATTATGTTGTATTCTCAAATTACTTTAATAATCGAAGGTGTTCCAAATATTATATCGGCAATTTCAGTCCTGATTTTATAAAAAATTGAATTCACCCGAAAAATACTCATTTATGATATAAAAAATTAATAAATAGGATGAACCAATTTTTACAAATTGAGATACTAGAAATACTGGCATGCAAGTAATTTTTTCCTGTAGACATAATTTTAAATATATTTCTCGGAAATGAAGCTGTAATAGTACTTGAGGCTTCTGTTTACTTCAAATTACATTATGTATTTTCAAATTTAATTTACATTTTCAATCATATTCTAATAAATTTACGCAGAAAAGTACATATCCACTGGCAAGTTTCCAGTCTTTCAGAACTTCATGAATTGCAAATTTCTTATCTTAAATATTATTCTAATATTTTTCCTCGTATCGTATGCTAATTAACTTTTCTATTTTCTCGGGAACCTTACATTTCTGAATGCTATATTATTGTAGGTACACCTTGATTTTATGTTCTCGTTAAAAATAAAATTTTATAAAGAAACTTTTGTCGTGGCCTACCGTTGCGAACAAACGCATTTCTCCCCGTGTGATATTAGCACGATGGTGCACCACTGCATCGAGAACGGCGAGGTATTGAATGGTTAAATCAACCATTTCCAAACAGATGGATTGGCCATAGAACTCCATTACGCCGGTTATTTTGCGTGAGGAACCATGAAGCACCTTGTGCACCAAGTAGAAATAGCTACCCGTCAACAGTTACTCGGAAGGATTCACACTGATCGCGCTGATCACAGATGCAGTTCAGATGTGATACATGAAGCGACACAATTTTTGCTTCGATGTGAGGCTTGCATACGAATCGAAGGTAGACATTTCGAACAAATATTATAATTTTTGAAATTCATTGTTTCATCATTGTCTCGTCTTTATTTCATGCTTTGTTTCATGGAATAAACCACATTACATATTTATATCTTTAAGAAGCTATTTGAATCAAAAGAGGATCGCACCTCTGTTCATATAACATTTTTTGTTAGAATCGTAGCTTTCATCTCCCAAAGTTTGTCATAGACCTAACAATTCATCCTCTATATGTACGTATGGATGTTATTTTATACCGAAGTGATAAAAAAAGAATCGATGACATATTTGTTTAGTAAGTCTAATAATGAAGGGAAGTTGATGAGGTGGAGTAATTGTTTTATACAAAATTCTTTAAAAAATCTGCGGTCTTTTATTTCTGTGTAAAAGTGGAAGCCGTTGGGAACTGAATGTTCCCTGACTGTAATTTTATCTCAACAAATTCGAAATGAAGTTGTACGAACTAATTATTGTTTACTGTTACGAATCTCTTCCTTAAATTCTGCAGACGTGGCGAATACTTTTTTGCCGTAAGCGCGCTAGGCCGCAGGAGTGCGTACCTGCAAATGATAGTCCTTATTTGAAAACGTGTGTAAGCGACATGCCGTTACTTTGCGCCACCAGTGTGCCGCACTATTCCGGACCGGCGCCTTTCTTTCCCGGGTCTGCCGGAGCTGAACAGCGACCGATAGTCAGTTCGCAGCCGGGATCGTACCCGAGCGTCGACGACTTCGCTCAAAACCACAACCATGGACTCTAACGTTCGTTTAGTTTACGCAAAGCCGCCATAACAAAACATTTAAAATTAAACACTTAACTGAAAAACACCGGCACGCTGTTTCATTTAGAATCTTCAAGAAATTGATCGGTACGAGCGTAAACATAATTAACTATTGCAATATTGCTATCGCCTTTTTATTAATTAGTAGGTACCGCTTTACAATAAACAATGCTTTTTTCATCGCTCCACAGCTTTAGACGAGTCTCATTCACATTTGAATCGCGTGTGCTTTGTTGCTGTTTTCAAGTTTAAAAAAGAATGACCATGTTCAAATCGCGTGTTGCTATAACGGTGGTGTTAATTTTGCGAAGTTCTTCTGCATGAGTAGAATTTTTTCATATATTTTAGTTTTCCATCGATCTCACGGAGTATCAGGAGGAACACGATGATGACATTTTTATATTCACTATATCCCAGTCAACCTTGGCGTAAAAAACGGAATTGATCTGATCAGGTGCCATTATCTAAATTATATAGATCTTGTAAAGTACACGCATAGTAGATACGTCTCCATTACGTACACATTTTATCGGCTGTTCATTTGTTTCCTTTTATTAAAAAACATTGCTTGGCTACACAATCGTCATTTTATACATTAGAACTGTGATCATTACATCAACTCTTTGTAGTAGATTAACGTAAAACCACATCCGATGGAGTATACGTAGTGATTAAGTGAATATTTACCAGGCACATACGCATTCTTCCCAGTTAGAAAAAGAAGCAAATAGTGGTGCTTGAAATTACGTAGATAATAATAGCATTATCATCAATTACCATATGTGGATTTTATCGCAACATATTACGGGTAATATTCTAATAGCTTAAATAGCGTATACCAGATACTGAGGTAAATTAGTGTTTGCGTTTAAATGAGTGATTTAAAATAAAAATGTGTAGTGCGAATTCGTTAAATGTGGTAATCCGAGTACCGGGTGTGTTAAGTGAAGTAGTATTGATAGTGTAATTCAGTAACGTATATAAACAGAAACAAGACAATGTCGAACCCGGGTGGTTCAAGTGGAGTAATCCCTAAAGCGCCAAAGTCTAAGAGGAAGATATCTTTGCCGTGGTTCAGGCAAGGATCCGTTAATCAATCGCATCCTGCGCTCACAAGGCAACACACGATCGACACTCCGAGTTCCTTTCAAGCTCGTCTTCTTAGAAGACAACCTAGTCAAACGACACTGGTTAATATACTTTTTAATATATTAAATTAAGTACTTTTCTAACGCCAAAATTTCTAGATAAGTTGTTGCTTAAAATTACATTTTTTTGTTACTTATTTTAGCATGTATAGGCGGAGAGAATAGCAGTCATTGTTATTTATCACCTTAAACGTTATCTTATCAGTTAATTTTACAGTAACTAATCTAAATTTATCATTAAATCATTACTAGACTTCTGGTTAAATGGATAATGTGTAAATAAAAGATAGTCTCGACATTTTCTCGGTGCCAATATAAAATGCTTACACCAGATTAAAGTCTTAAGAGACATGATTCTTCCTTGAGATTTGATATTTTTCTTATAACTTTTTCCCGCGAACTCCATTGTTTAGTAGAAATAACAATTTCAAAGATGATTTAAATGAATTAATTACGGAATGCATACGTAAATAGAACATACAAACGGTTACCATAACAAATGGAGCAATAGTATTTTTAGTCTGAAGTAAACACAGAAAGAATAATTTTTAATTATTAATCCTAAACTTCAAATCCATTTCATGACTCAACTATTACCTCGTTTGTATACATACCAATAGCTTTTGGTAATAATAAAATCCACAAGAAAAAAATGTTGCTCTGGTAGCTGCCGTGTTTTCTAGCTTTAAAGATCGCATTTTTATTTATAAAACTAAAATATTTCTACTACCCACAATAGACTAGCAAAATAATTCATACGTTCTTTCAGGCAATATACAGGCTGGTTACGGTCTTGTGATTTTATTTTCAAGGGGTGATTAAACATCCTAAAATAAGGTCATTAACGTAAAAATATTGGATAATAAGAGAGATATTAATGTTTTAAAAA
Organism: Osmoderma eremita; assembly: GCA_031763485.1. Lineage (NCBI taxonomy): Eukaryota > Metazoa > Arthropoda > Insecta > Coleoptera > Scarabaeidae > Osmoderma > Osmoderma eremita. The sequence goes on from JARFOC010000649.1 coordinate 525,205, forward strand.
AACGTGTATTTTTTTATTTTTTATTTTTAAGTGGTGATTAACCACCATAAAAAAGGTTTTTAACGCTAAAACGATTGATCAACAACTTGTGCAAAGTAAATGCAAACGATAGGTTATTAATGAATTTTTTATTAAGTAGGCTGATGTCTGTAACTTTTCCCATCTGTCAATCTGTTTCATTAGTTGTCACTGCATTACTGGTTTGACGTAAATTTTTTCCGAATAAATCCTAATAAGGAAAGTAAAAATGGTCCATCGCACCAACAGTGAATACGTAGACATGTTGTTAATTTATGGTGAAGTACACCAAAATTCTGTAGCTGCAAGTCGATTGTACGCTGAGCGGTTTCCTAACAGGCCAATACCTATTCCACAAAAATTCAGCGCTCTAGTAATCCGTGCACGAGAAACTGGTGTACTGCGAACACGACAAGGTCGAGATGGTGGTCCTGGCCGACGGCAATGAATTTTGGATGGCTAAGAAGAAGTCTTAAATCTTGTCGAAGAAGATCCTTCTAGTAGTACTCGAAAAATATCTCGCCAAGTAAATGTATCAATACGAATTGTCTGGCGAACACTACGCGAGAATCCATTGTATCCTTTCCATGTACAAAAAGTACAGGCTCTACAACTTGAAGATCATCCTTTACGTTTACAATTTTGCCGATGGCTTCTACAAAGACATGTAGAAATTCCAAACTTTCCTTCCATTGTATTGGCGACTGATGAAGCATTGTTTATACGTAACGGCATAAATAACTGCCGTAATACTTATATTTGGTATGTGGAAAATCATTTCCAGTATAGATTTTCGAGAAACGATTGGGCCGGACTGGTCAACAGACAACTTATTGGCCCATTTGTGTTGCCAAATCGAATGAATGGATATGATTGTCTCTTATTTTTTTGCAAAATCATTTGATGGAACTATTGGAAGAAGTTCCTTTAAATGTACGTCGACAAATGTGGTTTCTTCACGATGGCGCACCGCTGCATTTTAATCGTTTAGTTCGCCAACATTTAGATAATGTGTTTGAAAATAAGCGGAGGTGGTTCTATGTCATGGCCTCCTCGGTCACCCTACCCGAACCCGTTTGACTTCTACTTATGGGGCGGTATGAAGGCCATGGTATACACCAACGACATAATTGATTTAGACGATCTTAACCGCGTTGAGGCAGCTGCGGCGACAATTCGACGGCAAGACCAAGGCCTAGTAAATTATGCCAATTAATGGATACGTCGAGCGAGACTTTGCGTTCAACAACACGGCGATAACTTTGAACGACTAGTGTGAAGTAGAAACATTTTAAAAAATGTTTAATCAACATGCTTAATCACCACTTAAAAATATAAAAATGAAAACTATAACAAACATCAATATCTCTCTTATAATGCAACTTTGTTAAGATATTTTTACGTTAATGACCTTATTTTGAGATATTCAATCAACCCTTGAAAATAAAATCACAAGGCCGTAAACACCCTGTATAAGTCGAGAACAGTGATATTTAAAGTGATATTCTAATTTAGTACCTATATTCATTGTGATCTGTGGTAGATCTGAAATATTATATAGTTCTTACGAACCTCAAATGATACTACCTAAGGTGGAAAAACGTTTTGAGTCAAACGTGATTCGTTTCATTTATTAACCAATTGATCAACTTTATTACTCATTTTCAATTTGACCATCGTGTGACCATTGAGTGTGGGCAAACACAAAAGTTAAGGGTATTGTTGTGTGTATTGACTGCGTGGCTGTACCTAACAATGCTACATGACCTTTCCGACATTTTTCAGGAGTCACTTCAATGTGTCAATAATGATAGTAGATACATCAGCTAAGATAACTTCGATATCAACCAAATATACTGTATACCAAAAATAAAAGATTCCCTTACCACCTCGATGAGCGAAGAATTTCGGATACGTATTTCGGCAACTAAGTTGCCATCCTCAGCAGAATCTACTTCTGTAGTGTCTATAGTGTTATTCAAGTGGTGTTCTGTGTGGTGCAAATCTTCCCAGAGTGCGACGTCTAACATTAGATTCTGTTGATGATGGCAACTTAGTTGCCGAAATACTCCGGATACGTATTTCGGCAACTAAGTTGCCATCATCTTTACTTATCGAGATGGTAAGGGTATTTTTTATTTTTTATTTTTACAATTTTAACCCACCGTATCCTATTATTTGTATTTTATATTGTATACCAATTCAAAAAAAATGATAGAATTTGTGTATCTATTCAAAAGTAGATCACAAAAATATGTGTCTAATATTAAAGTTCTAACAAATGAAAATAATGCCATATATATATCCGTAAACGCCGAGCGAAAGATGGCATAACATACATACATAGATAACATATTTGTGGAAGGAAATGAGTGCCGCCAAGGAATTCTATTAAGGGACTGTAAATATTATTTAATATTTATATGTAATATTCTTTTTGGAGGTTTAACCTTTGAGTTGGACCCAAATAAATTCTGTTGTGTTCTTTTCACAGTGGCATGGATACAACAATGCCATTACAAACTCGCATTTATACTGGTTTGCAAGACTAACTCTCCCTTAACTATTGTTAATCATATTATGCATATGTATGTATGTTGGTATGCTCTTCCCATCATCTTTTGTTTTCTTACTTTTTTATTATTAGGTTTGCCTGCACAATAGGCGAACTTGCATACGCTTTCATTTTGATTTATTGTTTAAGGCATATTGATGGTTGCATATTAAATTGTTAAATGTATATATATCACTCTTTCTCTTACTCAATCGATAAAGATGCACTCTATATGTTTGGGGAATAAACAATACTCTAAGTCCGGCCCGAGGTAATGGGACTAATTGATGTTGCTAAATAAAAGAATATTTTATTTTTAAAGACATTGTAAAATCATAACACATTCTCATGTATAACACAATAGAAAAAGAGGTTTGGAAGAATTTTACAAATTAACATCACGGCTTCATACAAGACAAGATGGCAGGCGAATCAAAAAGCGGAAGGGCAGTTTCTAGAGGCGATGTTGGCACCCAAAAAGTGGGGAGGGGGTAGTCTGTAGTTGCTGTAGTGTAAAGGTCGCAGGCATGGATCTGTACTTTTATCGTACAAGGCAATAAGTGTCATCTACGGAAATAGGACTGTGCTGCTACTATATAAATACTAATAATTTATCCGGTGGTAGACAATGGGATATAAATAAAAAGCGAAAAAAAGCATCAAGTCATACTTGAGAAGCTTAAGTGATTATTCAAATAAATTGTACAAGGGGAAGTGAGAAACTGGTTAGTTGCAGCTAGGAGGAGAGAGGCGAAGAAGAACAACAACAGAGTGAAATACCTTTAATTTACACATTGTTTTATTTCCTTTATCGAGTAACTTCGTCAAAATACTACTTAATAATTTAATCCTTAGGCTTTTGATATTGGTAATTTAATTTTTATATGCCAAAATGTATTTATTAAATTTTATCGTCATATTATTATTTTTTAATTGCTCAGTTACATCAATATGATGTAACTCATCGAACCACACAAATATTTGTAAGGTGATTTAAATCACATTTGACATGTTGCAGTATGTATTTTTTAGATGGGAATGACACCGTCATACTGCGTTTCTCCCAAGTAGTTGTAACTAAAGGCTCCAGTTTACTAAAACAAGATGTCCATCATGACAACGTAATTCTTATATTTTTTTTTGTATGGGTGAAAAACCTTTTATGAGCACTAGGTACTTATTGTCCTTTCCCCAGTAGTGTGGGATTCAGATATACTCTTGCGTCCGTATACCCACTTCCTCTTTGCCACTCCCACAACGGAACCACTTTCGTATTACTTCGTTATGGGGGCTGTCACTGCTCAAGGTCTTTGGCGTGTTTCCCCTATCTCTTTTGCTGCCAGTATGCCTTTGACGATACCGTACTTCGGATCCCACAGCGCTGTCTGTGTCAGTGACGCGATGAAGTTGTCAATTGTAAAACATACACTCGTGGCCGCCTTAAACGTATGGCGGGTTTGAGTCCATCTTGCGCATTTAAAAAGTGTATGTTCTGGGGTGTCGCTGTGACTACAATATATACAGCCGTCAGTATCGGCCCTATTTCTTGCATAGAGGTGCACAAGGCCTGTATCATATAGTCGTCCACTTCTGCCTTGCCTTGCTTAGGATCAAGGTATGAGTCCACCTCGCTTTAGAACTCATGTTCCATCTGGCGTGCCAACTTCTCCTTAGCATCTCTCGCTGTCATGCCTTGACGGATCTTGGGTCTTGCCTCCACCTGAAGATCTATTCGCGCACTCCAGCTACGACGCAGAGACTGTGCGATAAGCACTGCATATTCTCAAGCAGACTCTTCTGTGCGTGCTCGTTAGTCTTTGCGCCAGTTTTTTTTTTATTATGCATTGTCTTCCTCCATACTGGCGCAGCGTACAACATCTGGGTACCAATAACTGATGCCAACAGCCTTCGCTCGGATGCCCTGGGTCCGCCGATGTGCTTTGCAAACGCAAGCTTACAATCAAGCCATAGACCCGGATATTTAATGCTCCTTTTGGGCACTATTTTCTCTTCGCCAAGACTGAGTTCTATTGGCATCATTTTCTTTCCAGGCGTTACTATTATGGCTTCTGTTTTTTCTTCCGCGAGTTCTAGGTGATTATTTTCTATCCATGCCTCGATTCTCAGAGGAGCAATGTCGGTTTTCGCCATTAGTATATTTTCCGTACGCCCCTCCGCTACCAGCGCAATGTCGTCAGCATAGCCGATGAAGGTGGTCCCCTCTGACAGTCGTCGTACATAATGTTCCACAACAACGGGCCCAGAACCGACCCTTGAGGTACCCCACTGTTTACCTCAATAGTTTTGGTGCTACCATCTGCCTCAAGTACTATGGTTCTATGCTCAAGATAGGATGCCACAATGTTTCTCAGGCTAGTACCAATCCCCCTTCTTGCCAGCACACAGTATATCCCGTCTCGATGCGCTGTTGAAGGCATTTCGGGCATCCAAGGTGATCACGGCGCACAACCTCCGGTGTTGTGGCGCGTAACTGGCAGCTTTCCGTTCTGTGCTGTATACCGCTTCCACCGCATCCATGGTCTGTCTTCCTTGGCAGAAGCCGAACTGCCGCTCAGACAACCCTCCTCTAGTCTCCAGCCCTTCCCGCAACCCACTCTGTATCAGGTGCTCATAGAGCTTGCCCTCGACGTCAAGGAGACAGATATTCTTATATTAAAAGTTGACGAAAGAACCAACCTTCGAATCCGCTCGTATTCACAACTATATAATATTTTTAGATTCTAAATAATGAAGAGCATCACCAAAGAACCTAGCCTCCAATATGCATTTATTCGCCCGCTTTTGTCAGGAGGATGTTTTATACCAACAGAGTTCCTTCACGATGCTTCTACGTTGTTTTGAATGTTTTGATCTTACCACACTTCTGAAATTAAATTAAACTTTTTTGGCGTAATTTCTCAAATATAAAATTTGTCCATACAAAACTTCCCATAGTTTGTTAGTTTTTATTTAAGTAGCGTACATCATCTTCTCGAAGTTTTTAAAACTTTCCCGAATGTCGCTTTTAAAGAAAATCAATGAACCGTGCACGTGTGTACTGTGTTTCGTATTATCCGTAATGTATATTTTTTGTTTTTCCGCTTTTGCTTTGGTTGGACTAACATAACCTATTGCCTTCCTTCGATAATGCGACTACTAGGCTTACTAGGCATTGCAAATGTAGTATCAGTGAATTTATCTCAGCTTACTTTTTTCAAAGAGAATCAGAAACGTTCAATACTGCTTTCTATATCGGTACTTAATACTGTTAGTACTGGCACTGGGTATTGGTTTCATATTTGACACAATCTTTGTATATCTGGATTGTTGTGTTTCAACATTAATAATAATTGCATTTCAACTGTATTTACTCCTTTTCCAATAACATACCTTACAATCCCCCTTCCACATTGTAACCCATAAACAATTTTTACATAAGGATAATTGAGAAGAAAAGTGATGACGTCGATTTGTTTTGTTTGGAAACGTTTGCCGCGCCGCCAACAGCGTAAAATGATTAAAAGAATGATATTTTTCATCATTTTACGCTATCTAGGTTTCCAAACAAAAGAAATAACCTATTAATTTTAGCCATTCTGTCATTTACATGTGTTTGGATCTTTCTTTATATCGTGTTTATTTTCTATTTCAATAATTTTATTACAAAAAAATTGTCTACATTTCGTTCTCACATTTTGCCGTTGGCGAGACTGTGCAGGTTTCCAAACAAAATTTGCGTCACACTTTTCTTCTCAATTAGCGTGTTTTGTAATACATCGTCTATAATACATACTGTCATGGAACGTACTATCATTTATGTACACCTTGTATATTAAAGTTAAGGAAATGAAAATAAATTAACTTAGTATTAATTTATCACTTAAACACTTACTTGTAGGGTCGTACAAAGTACTAGGGTTCCATTCAGATTAAGAGAAAATTAAATAATACTCATTAAAAGAGAAATGTCGAAAGAATACTTAAAACCGAGGGATTTCTGACAATGTTCAAGAGATAAAAAGTACAAAAATAGACTATGTATGTGTGTAAATAGTGGACCTTTAGGAACAATATTAACTTATTATGAACAATTAACATGTATAATTTAAGATAGGAAACTTCAAGATATGAAACATGGTCAAAAATACTGGGTGAACATGTAAACTACCAATTGAAAAGGATATTAAGCTCGTTTATAAAGTAGAAATTATATAATATGTTTTTAGGATAATGTTTATAAATGGTAATCATATTTAATTTAAGTTTAAGTAATATTACATTAGAAAAATAGAAAAAAATGACAGGTTAAATTATAATATTCATGTAAAAAGGGATGAAAAGACGGAATGTTGGGCTGGCTGTAAGAGTTAAAACTGGTCATCATGTGGAAGACATAACCACAGTCATTTCAGGTCCAGATGAATAAATAACTTCTTAATTGTTGAATTCACATGGTGCCTGACAGCTATCGGATTGTGGCGAACTAAGGTTATTTAAAATAGAAAAAGGATGTTAATAGATAGAGCAAAAATAAGGAAATCATAATAAAAATAATAATTCAAAATTTAAAAATAAAATAAATAAATAAACATTTATATTAAAAGTTTATTTATTTATTGTTGTTAGATTGGTATTAAAAAATAATGATTAGCGTCTATTTTGACGAGGTTATAAATAGAGGAACCGAAGGAAAAAACAAGAACTCACAATTATTACACGTAGTGAGAAGCACGTCAAGTGGGTATTTGAAAATCAACCAGTAAAAATGGCTGCCGCTTTGCATAGTCGAAAATGACTAAATATTAACAGTATAATTGATCATTGACGACACCTACGCCTAAAAATAAAGGTTTTAAGCCAACAGTATATCGAAGATGGCAGTTTAAACCTACCTACGTAAAATTAACAATCCACTTCCGTCTATCCTGAGGGATGATCTGTTCCTGCATAACCGTGGCTGAATATTTGTATCCGGCTTTTCCTGCCCAGCCGATCATAAGCTGTTCACACTCCGATTCATTCCGATATCGTCGGTGGACACGAATTCTCTGGACCTGCACCGATCCATCCTCCCTTCCTCTTTGCATGAGTTCTAACCTCCAACACAACACGTGTAGGAAAAAAGGGGTATCTTTACAATACGTAATACATCGTCATCGTTTCAGTAGAACTAGCAGTAATATTTGCAAGTAGGTCTTAATGTGTTGTAGATATATACAGTGAGTCACGAAAGTTTTCATACACCTACCAAATGTTAAAGGACTTCAAATCCAAACATTGTATAATGATG
>JARFOC010000649.1:536381-552925 GCA_031763485.1 Osmoderma eremita
GCTGCTACTGAATCACAGCCTCCTAAATATAATATACACTCCCAGTCTAACCGGCTTTGCGTATTTTTAGTTTAAGGCATTATTTTTATTTCATAGAGAGCGCCACGTTAGTTGTGTTTAAATTCCGTTCAATGGTTTTATATGGAAAACTCATATATAATACTTTCTATATTGCCGGTCGTGTCAAAATCTTATGGAACTAGTTCTCGCCAAGAAAGTGAAATAGGCGATGCTATATTCGACAGACTGCTCCTATATTCTATCTTAGTTAGCAGGAAACTGTTTTGCGCCGGTCCAGAAGTTCTTGAATAACGGTTCGTTGATATGAGTAATATAGGTAATAGGTTCGTTGGTTTTGGCACCCTGCGTCATGACGCGAAAATCTAGCTGCATGACGTTGCGTTAAGTTTTTAAACGCAAGCAGTGGCCGTTTGTCTTGATGTAAGAATTATCATTTAACTTAAAAGGGAGTTTTACATATCTTAAGGTTGGCCATACATACACCGCAATTAACAGTTTGGTCATTGCATTTGACCACTCGGTTCGGCGGTTAATTTCTGAATCCAAAAAAAAAAAAACCTACCCATTAGTCACACCGTTTATTAAAGTTATATTTTTGATTTACCTTTTTCATTATCCATAACGTGTCTATTTAGATGATTTACAAATCAACAACAAATACACAAATCTATCGATAGCAGCGCCGATTTGTTACCATCATACAAATATCACAAATACTTCTATCTCTTTTCTACGGCGAAGATCTGCTCCCTGAGTGGATGCAAGATTCTCGACGCTGCGTTACAGCCGCGGCAAGTTGAATATTGTAGAATCCAAATGGAACATCCAATTGGCGTCAAAAACTTACGATAAACTAAATCGAACAGAAAACAATTACTGTGCATGCGTTTGGCTGCATAACGTTGTGGCTAGAACGAACGAACCCAATAGACATGGATATAAAACAAAGCATTTTAATTTTGTCTCTGCCAACAGTAAACAGCTATACATTGGCCCATGCGTAGAAGCGATTCGTGTTAACTGAAATATTCAATGTGTTCTGTCTCGGTTTGATTTCGGAATTTTCTGGGCGGAACCCGCAGTATAAGAGTATTATAATATATGGGAAAATTAGAGCCACTGTACTCCTGTCATATGACATCATAGAAAAATTGCTGACGCGTATGGCCGGATCATCATCATAATCATCAAGTGTATCATTTACTGTGTACTGAATAATGAAGCTTCAGAAAGCAAACGACCGATATTTCGTCTTGCTGGAAACTCCTCTAGAAAATGTTTAAACGTTATCCAATTTCTCAATTCAGGCAACTATGCATCGAACCTAGTCTTTGATACATGCAACAAATAACATCCTTTGAAAGCTGAGAAAGTGCAACTACTGTTGCGATGTACCGACTATAATCAATAAACAATCTAGAACGTTAATAATTCATTGCAATCACTTATTACATGCAATGAACTTCGTTGAAGCTAAAATTTTACATATAGAAAATAATCACAAACCTAGGTTTTTATTTAAGATGGCATACATTAAAAAAGGCCATGAGAATCAACAGACAGTTACTCAAAATACAAGTAATATTTTAAACTGTGACCGCTGAATTTTAACATTTTAACACTTTCAATTTATAATTACCTATATATATTTTTGTAGTTTTATATATTTTTGTTATCGTTTTATGTAATTCGACACATCTGTAAATTGTCATATATTTTATTGTCATATGTAGAATTGCTCAATTTGCGCCAAGAGGCGGGCGTATAAAAGTTTACACATAAAATAAATGGACAGAAATAAATTTCTGCTATAAATTGTGTAACTTTGTCTAATATTGGTGCATCATTTTTAAAACAAACGTAGAACAATGAAATAGTATTTACGGCAGCGTACATGTATACACAACAGATCTCGTTGAGACTGTAGTCATATATATATACTTATCTGGATTTTGTAAATTCTTGTAGTACGACTCTGTAGAGTCCAGTACCAGTACTTTTTTGTCACTCTACTCAAACTTCTTGTTTATATTCTCTAAATCCATTTTCTCGCATTCGTTAATTCAAGTTGAAAGATTGGTATACTTGGTCAGATGAGATTTCCATAGCCTTCACAACATTCGCAAAATCTGAAAAAAATCTTCCACCTGTATATGCGTAATAGAAATTTTCCAACGCATTTTGTTTAAATTAGTAGAAACACTTTTTTAAATTAAGGGTGTATTATTCCATTTCTGAATTGCAAAATCAATGTAAAATCAAACACGTGTTCTCAGTTAAATTCTATATTCAACGTCAAGTACGTCAAGTGAACGGGTAGAACGGTCAGAATCATCTAGTCTGGACTGACGAATGGTCGTATCAAGTCAGCTGATCGATAAAATCGCTCAGGTTTTAAATCGTGGGCCAAACCGTCAAGAGAAAGGTCCAATCGAACCTTTTTTCTAACCACCCTAAATTTAATTCAAATTACGTAATTCGTTTAAAGGTAGTTATAAGCACTGTCACGCTGTTTTGTTTAATAAGCATGGAATCAGTTGAAGAAGTTATTATTTCTCACTATTCAGGGTAAAGTTTAAAGTGAAATTTCTCTTGTTACACACTGAGACATTTTGAGAAAAAATCAAAGTACTTTCATCTGATTCAATCTCTAAAAGTATTCGGGCCACAACGCCTATAATATCTTTAGAACACACATTGTACGTTTTCTTTGAACAAACTATAAAATTGGATAAGAATGGACCAAACATGTGTATGTGACTCATTGTGCCTGTTTTAAAATATTCAGGTAGAATTTGGGGTCCAACTGATGCATGTTTTTATTTAATGCGTATTAGATTGAAGATAATATACTGAGCGGTCTCACAGTAGTATGACGAACATGACGCTGATAACCAATAATCAACTCCTCATCATTACAATCAAAGAATATAGAGGTAAAGATAGGAATGTCGATTCCAGTGATATCTATGGTCTGTAAGGTCAAGAAGCTTAATGGCGACCATGTTTATTGACAGCCATATAGAAAGTCAAAGTATTTTGGAAGATTATATACTATATTCTTAGATTTTGCTACGTAAAGATGTTTCGTCTTCTCAAACTTACCAAGAGATCCCATGTTGTAAGTCAAATTTCTTACAACCGTATAAATATACCGAATTGATACCAATACCCTAAACCATATACTTATGTATGTATTATTTTCGACAGATAAATAAAAGCAAGTAAAGAAACAGTTATAATGCCAGCTTCTTCCACCTTCTGTTGAATCCTTGAATTATATAGTGGAGTTATTAACGTAAAAATATCAGTTTATTAATTACGAGTACTCCGTTACTTCTCTTCCCAACAAAGAATTAACCATAAAACGAAATTGCTGGGAAAGTTCATAAGACTATATCGGTATGTACTAGTACTAACTAGCAAAAAATAAACCAAACCCAATCACGTGTACAGAATATTCTACACTCACCGCCACGAAAAACGAGCACTTTTCTTTTAAGCACAAATTTTCCTAATAGCGTTGGAAATGAGGGGATTTTAAAAAAATTTTACGCTGTAGTCACTTGTTCCTGATGAAATCAAAGGACAATAATTGTAATAACGTTCTTGTGGTTTGTTTTCTATACTGGAGGATATAGTTGGATACGTCGTATTTTATGTCATATTGTAATTAAGTGTGTGGCGCGATCTTCAAATGTTTAGTTTGTTTGTGTTCGCTTGTAAACATGTCAGTTGCTACGGAAACAGTGACTGCAATTGTTGCACTGCTAGAGGATGGAAGGAATTTTACGTGGCCAATAAGTACAGAGTATCTCGAAGCACTGTACAGCGGCTTCACACACGAATCTTGGAGACTGGGTTATACATCCGGCGACCTGGAACAAGTCCCCACAGAGGGACTACCGCTCAAGACGACCGTTTTCTTGTCCTAGGAAGTTTAAGAAATCGTCACGGAACCGCTATTAGTCTCAAAAATCAGCTGAAAGAGGTACGCAATGTTAATGTGAGTTAGGAGAAGTAGATCTGACTGCACGGAGACCGCCTACAGGACCACAGCTTACCAGACAACATCGAGTTATGTACCCTGTACTATTAGTGGAAGGGTTAGCTTTCATGGCGGCTTGTTATGGTGTGGACCGGAATATCTACGGAAGCATGAACCGATTTGTACGTTATTTTCAGGGGGTCACTGACAGCTATAAGGCACATTGAGTAGATACTGCAAGATTACGTTGCCCCTTATACACAATTTATAGGAGACAACTTCCTTCTCATACATGACAACGCGAGGCCACATGTCGCTGACTACGCAAATGAAGTTAATAAATGCTATCGAGATTATCTGGGATATGCTCGGCAAAACAGTTTGTACTCATCTACCTGCTCCTACCACCCTTGAAAAACTTCGGCAGGTTCTTAAGGACAGGAAATATCCAACAAACAACATACGGCAGCTCATTGAAGGAATGCCTAGGAGAATAATGACTGTTATACAGGTTCATCGTGGTGGTAACACACGACATTAAGCGAATATTTCATGGCGTATGCAAGATTAATGTTGATTATTGTAGGTCTATTGTTCTTGTTTATTTTGAGAAAGTTTCCGTAACTTTCATGATATTGCAATAGAAGCTGTTTTTCTTGTTCTAAGTGACTCCACACAATTTAGTTACACAGTAGTCTAGTAACTTAATCATCCCAAACCTAATAACTAACTTTTTCAGTTGTAAAAAGACTTATTCATTCTATAAAAAAGTGTCCGTTTTTCGTGCCGATGAGTGTATTTTCTGTGTTGCTTAGAGTACTCAAAATCTAAAATTAACAGACACTTTTCCGTAGAAATTTAAAGCCACAAAATTCATAAATAAACATTTAGTTATTGGTTTGGTTTAAACTTATTAGCGATTAGTAATCATTGCCATTATATCTAGTTCTTTCATTATGGAAATTCTTTCTCTCGATTGTCAGAAAAAAAATTACGTCTTCCAAATTGAATTTGAAAATACTATTGGTTGTTAGGCAGTCACATTATTAACAATTTGGCAGAACAGCAATCGCAGTTATCTGGGAATTACGTTTCGGATTATACCATCTATACAATTGTTAAAAAAAAGATATAGTCCGTATAAACTGATAAATTCAAACGGAATATTTTCCAACGGTAAATACTAGCGTCTCGAATTCCGTAAGAAATTAACCAAAATTTTATTTAAATTACATGGACGTCATAATCCAAGTGCCGCCCGGCATTCACCTTTATGTACCTAATGTAAATGCTGCTGCAGAACAATATAATAACTGTCGTACAAAACCAAGAAAATGTCATGTTTATAAAACATTATATTTATCTTTCTATTTTTTTAAGTTAGCACTAGCAGTAATTGTCACGCTTATTATATGCAGAATAATAAGGTCGTAAAATTATGATTAAACAACACCAAATGTATGTACCTATGTATTTTAGCTATTGTTTAGCAGTTACTGGTTTTAAATCGTAATCAGTTGGGTGCCGAACTTGTTAAAAAATTAAATTACTAGCTGATAAGTGCGAAGTCATACTTCAGCAAATGTGAAAGATTGCTCACATTTTCTCTCATTGTTAATTGTTGGCTCACAAGAATAAACTCCTGCGGTAGCCTAATGAATATATTTTTTTATTAATAGGAATTTCATCATTTATGACAACTTTTATAAGTTTTAAAGCGTTTTTTATCCAATTACTCGGTTGAATTACTATATATAGTAAATCAATAAACTAAATACAAGTTAAAATTTAAATCTAAAATGGTCTGAAGTTGTAATAGAGTACTAAAATAAATAGGCGCAAAGAGCATGTCACTTCCTTATCTATGCCTATCTTATTATATTTCAGTTAACTTTTAATAAAGTATACATAATAGATATAAGTTACAACAATTGTATGAAATAATCAAAAATATTTGAAAAAATATTAGCATGGTCCTATATTGTACAACAGTAAAACATCTACTATACACTAATATTTATATCCTAATTACCCACTGTTTATTTTCGCGTAGATATTGAACGAAAATAAACCATAACAGTTCTCTGCTTTGCATTTGCTAACGCGAATTTACGTCGTAAATATGCTTTCAAGAGTCTCGTAATATCCTTGAAACATTTTTAGCATCTTCGTACTTTCTTGCCACATCTAGTAAACATGAATGTTTAAACATTACATTAGATGAGATGCTTATCCATAAGTTGGCAGAATAATGTTAACGTACCAGTTTCGCCTATTAACGTTTATATTGATTTACGATAAGTGTTCACGGATATGAGTAGTGATGATAGTGGGATAAAAATGAGGGACGATTAAATGCACGTGGATTAGATAACGAAACATAATATCTTTTGTGGTATAAGGAAAACACCAATGAAACACTAATTTACACATAATAATGATGGACAGAAAAATGCACGCAGGTTTAATTAAAACTACAAAGAAAATATAAATATGTATTGAGAAATGTGAGGTATTAAGAAATGGCGTAGTGTAAAATTCATTTTTATTAATATTGCCACCATAAGCATTCTATTTTAAAATACATTTGTATACTTTTGCGACAAATACTGGATTTTTCAACATCAGCAAAGATCAGCTGTAATGGCTATTACTCAATAGCGATAACAAACACAATCGTCTTTCCTAAATCCCATCCTGTACGCCATTCGAAGAAGATAAAAACAAAATTACAATTAAATCCAAATTTTACAGATGCGGTGATTGGAAAGAAAAGGGGAATAAAATAGCAATTGTTTAAAATTAAATACGAAAAGCAACCAAATATTAAAGCAATAGAATTTTTCTGTGAAGAACCACAATATCAACACATTATAAGGTTTTGTTATAAGAAAGAGGTTTTTTAAATAACTCGGTATTTATGTGGTGGCGTCGATATGAAACCGCGAAAACAGTGGTGGAGTTGTAAACGTTAGTTTCAAATTTTTGTACATTATATACAAATTATACTGGTCAACAAAATTTCAGATTTATTTTGACCCACGAGGTAAAGTAGGTGAACTTACTAGTACTTTTTACACTTATTTCATATCTGGTTTCAGAATTTTTCTATCAAGCAGGGTTTCAGAGCGACAAAGCAATGGAATTTTGTGAAAGTATATATTATAATATGTGTATAAATCATGAAAAAATGAGGTACAAAATCATATATTTACTTGGAAAATGTGCTGATATATGACTTTCGGCTGTACTTTACACCAGAAACATCTCTCCTCAGCGTTCAGCAATAGTCTGCCAACATAGCAGACCTTGGTATCATCAGCACTTTCATTGTCGCGTCGCTTAGTGTCATGTTTTGTGGAGGTTTAGGCACAGGTAATTCCGAATTGTGAGGTATTGGTCTCAGTGCAGTTATACATATTTGTTAAACAAAAAGAGCAATCGATACTAAGATCTGATTATTCCCTCTAAATCATAGGAATGGCAAAAAGCATATTTCGTTTACCTTTTGTCCACGCGATAGGAAGTCTGACACACGTAACACAGCAAATATGGGGAGCCCAGCCACCCACTTTACACTTGAAATACTGCTCATAGCACATTTGTGAGAGGTGTGAAAGACAATTCGCCGCAAATGTAGCAAAGAGTTCGGGTAGTTTACACATTTTTACAGGTGATCAAATCTTCGCGGTTTCACTACAATAGCTTGAGTGCAACACCCTTTAAAACGTTAACAACGTCAGCGTATATGTTCATTCACCGAGCTCTAGCCGACAACTGAAATCACAAGAGATGCTATCTAGGAATGGGAAATGCAGGTCTTAACACGTCAAGACATGTTCAAGCATTAACTATTTCATGCTGCTTGATCAGTTCCTAGATGTAGCCGACAACTGAAATAATGTCAAGACATGTTCTCTTATACTACACATCTATGCATGCATATTTTAGGTGGATAAGCGAATATCCTGGAACACAAAAACCAAGGGTGATGGAGAAATTCTGAAAACATAATTGATTTCAGCATGCAAAAGTATATGGGAATCAGGCATTTTTGTGCTTGGGACAAAAATCTTGTTAACCAGTGTTATTAATCCTCCCGTTTTCCATATTCAACCATTTTATATCTTTAAATTCGTGGGAATTATGTTTGTACTATGTACTAATACCAAATTCCACGAACGACATTTCGAACAGAAAGTACATAGGGTAAGTCCGGGAGAGATGGACCATGTTCTTTTTATTTTTGTCATAATATGTTACATACGGTTACTTATCTAAACAATAGTTGAAACGTATGTTTGAAAATATCAAGTATTTCAAAGAAGCAAAAGTAAAGCACTGTATCTTGAAATAATAAAAAGATAAACAATATTAAGGGAAATGGCCAGTGGTCAATCTCACCCTAGAGCTTAGGGTGAGATGGACCACACACGTGGGGGAGATAGGCCAGTAAAAGAGAATAGTAAACACAAGATAAAATAATACAGAAACACTTTCTTTTTATTTTTAAACAGCTTGAATCATAAACCTTAAGCTTAGTAAAATTATGGCAATGATTTTTCAATTTTTTTTGTAAGTTTTTCTTTTCTCACAGTGTTCACATCTGCTTTCAAAACAACTTTGATGAAACCAAAATGTACAGGACGTACATTTAACCCAGTCGTCAGAAATTGTCGTCTCGGAATATGCTTAACCTCACCCGACAAATTCGCTTTCATTATAGTAGTCAAAAGTTTGATCTTCTTCAGCATACGCAATATCATGTTCGGACTCGTTGATAGAGAATGTTGTTTTTTAGAACGTTTCTTCCGTTTCTTTCCTATCTGTGTCACTAGCTCTCTCTTGTAATTTCTCTGGTCTTTTTTCGCCTCCTTTAATGCCCTCTCTTCTGAAGTTGATGGTAAATGTTTTTACATGAGACGATTTAAAAGCAAATGCCGATACTATGGATATCAATGACATGTGCGATTTATTTTATTCCAAACTGTATACGGTGATTGACCTACATATGCCTAAAAAACAAATTCACAAAAATAGATGTTTTCCCATGTGGTTTACGTCAGATGTTAAACGGGACATAAAGCACAAGAGTCATTTTGTCACGCTATATAGAAAATTTAACAATCAATATTATAGACATCGTTTCACACGAATATTAAGACTAGAATTAGGACGACTTATTTAAAGTATGTTTCTGAAGTGGAGTTGAACATAAAAACTGATCCAAGAAAGTTTTGGTCATTTATTAACACTAAAACAGGTTGTACGAGAATACCTGGTAATATGTTGTATAACAACACCCTTCTTCCTAAACCCACTGAAATTGTTAATGGCTTCGCTAACTATTTTAGTAGCGTATATACTCCTCTTTCTTTGAGTGCGGATAAATCTGTTGATGCAGTACTGAATACAAATATTTTACACGTAAGAACTATCACAGGCTCTGAAATTCAGAAAGCTGCTGCAAAGCTGAAAGGTAATTTAACGATGGGTCCCGAT
Source organism: Osmoderma eremita (assembly GCA_031763485.1). Classification (NCBI taxonomy): domain Eukaryota; kingdom Metazoa; phylum Arthropoda; class Insecta; order Coleoptera; family Scarabaeidae; genus Osmoderma; species Osmoderma eremita. The sequence goes on from JARFOC010000649.1 coordinate 545,893, forward strand.
GGTTTACCTTCCTTTTTAGTCAGAGATTGTGTGCCCTGCCTTTTAACACCGTTGAAGATTATTTATGATGGTAGACTAACTCAGAGATCGTTCCCCCGTACATGAAAAGTTACCAAAATCGTACCGGTTTTCAAGTCTGGATCAAAGAATCAAGTCACCAACTATCGGCCTATAGCATTATTAAATAACTTTTCCCAAATATTTGAAATAATTCTGTGTGATTCGATTTCCTGGCATATACGCTCTGTCATACATCGTAGTCAACATGGTTTCGTAAAGGGACGCTCCACGACCACCAACTTATGTATCGGAAAATATGGACAGCAAAAAGCAATATAAAAATGTTATATACCTACACTGACATTAGTAAAGCATTTGATCGTGTGTAACACAATATTATTTTATCCAAATTGGAGAAATTTGGTATACATCCAAATTTAATTATGTTATTTACACCCAATGGGTATAAGGGGATGATTATATATATATATATATATATATATATATATATATATATATATATATTGGGAGATTAACTAACTAATCGTCAGTTGTATTTAGAATATAATGACATACTATCCGATACTTACACAGCCCATAGTGGGGTAACTCAAGGCTCTAATCTTGGGCCCTTGTTCATTATGTTCATGAATGACGTATGCGATCAAATTGGTACTGGTACTCTATGCTGACGATCTTAAGATGTTTGCTGCCATAAATGACTTTGAAGATTGCAGAGCGTTACAATACGACCTGGATATGCTTATCGACTGGTGCGCAAATAATGGCCTTTTGCTTAATATTGTGTAAGGTAATGACATACACTCGAAAATCTACTGTGTTAACATATAAGTACAGCATCAACGGCACCAATACTGACAGGCTGGTTTCGATAAAGGATCTTAGGGTTGTCTTTGATAGTCAGCTCCGTTTTGATGAACAGGTTGTAAAAATATGCAGTGATACCTTGAAATTGTTGGGATTTATTATTCGCTCCTGCAGAGACTTTACCAATATTGACACCATGATTAGAATGTACATAATCTTGATTCGCAGTAGGTTGGAATACTGCAGCGTTGTATGGGCTCCTATGTATCACAAATATATTAATATGATGGAATCCGTTCAAAGAGAATTTTTAAAATATCTCTTTTATGTTAAATACAGAAGATATTCGCATTACAATATGTCCTACTCAACGCTTCTGCAAGAATTTAATTTTACGTCTCTTCGTCTTCGCCTTAAAATATTTTTTTGTTTTTTGTTTGGTAAAACTAAGCTTAATTTAACTTTATGAATTTAGCCATAATTATCGCACATTATGGATTCTGATATTGATTGAATATTGATAATTGTAGTGCACGTTTCATTTAATTTATGATTTATTTATATAACCCTGTAATAGGACTATTCTGTTGGATTAATAAACATTATTGTTATTATTAAATGTTGCTTTGTTGAACTTTTGTCCTTTTTCCTTCTTTTCTGTGTATCTAGCTTTTCCTTTTTCTGTCCCTCTGCTCTTTTGGTCTCATATAATGCCTTCTCTTTTATTTTGTCTTTTTCCCAGCAATGTTTTCTGGTGAATTGAAAACAGTTGCTACTGTTGCTGATTTCCATTTTTTGACCTGCATGGTTGATACAGGAGGAATGGCAAGTAGCATTTTAGTTGGTGTGTCTCCAAATTCTCAGAATTTTGAGATGTGCTAGATGTTGTAATGGGTTAATGGAGGTGGATTCTGCCTCTATGTCTTGTTCAGTCCTATTAGAAACATGGTTAGCACTTTCTTCAATTAGTTAGAAGTAACTAGGGATTGATCCAAAGGTATAATCCCCGCTATTCTAAGCCCATTTACTCCATTTTCTACGTTTGCTGATTTTGACCAGGACATGGAAAATAACGTCCAAACTGTAGCCTTGTTGTCTTCCTTGACGGATGTATCCTCATAAAATGATTGGTCAAAACGTTGAAACTGCTCTTGAGAGAAATAAAAAATGAATGATCAGTTGCGGTAGCCAGTAGTGGTATGAGGTGGAAAACTCATCAAGTTAATTTCTTTCTCTTCTGCAAACTTCAACATTTCCATGACCATCGAGAAGCACCAGGACGTTATCCTCCGGCTTTCTAGGGTTAGATTTCAGCCAATCGAAAAATATTTCCGGGTTTACATACGCAGACTTCGCTGACATTGCAATCTTGGCGGCATTCCGTCTTTGATTCTTTGCTCTTCTCCTGGAATATGCAGTAGGGTGGAAGAAATGCTCCCTCACTAATGCAGCATGTCAAAATTAAAATGGTTTTTTCCTTTTTTACCATAGATAACTAGTCACATTTTCTTCTTCTTTTTCTTTTATTGTTACAACATCTGAAAGCTTATTGTTTAGCTGGTGACCGATCTCATCCATCTTAAATATATTACCGGTTTCTCGAATAATTCATTGTCTTTCTTAATCGTAGCCTCCTTGTTAAATTTACGAAGAAGTTTCAGCTTTTCTGCTAATTAGTAGGTAATATTACGAACGGAGTCCCTACAAGGTGTAAACCCATTTGCCTGAAGCTTTTTAATATGTAATACGATTTTGCCTAATTTACTTTGCCCAAAATGGAAGGAGGTCCCATACCACCTTCTTTTAATAATATTATGTTTAATACGCCTCTTAAACGTAGTTTTAGGGATCCCACAAAACTTTACAGTTTAATTTACTCCTACCAGCTGATCTTCAACACCTTTGGCACTCTCATCGAAGTGACGATTTGTTAATTTAAAATTTTTTAGTACGGTTTTTATATTCCTTACATACTTATATATATTTTTACCTGAACCCCATTGCATCCATTTGAAAGGCAGAGATGAACCATTCCGCAGAATTATAGCTATTGGCTATTTGAAGTTAGAATAGTAAAAACATGGTTTACGAATAATAATATTGTACCTGTCAAAAGATTGTTTACTTCCTAATTAGTCAACTTAAGTAAACACTAACAATACTACTGGTTGTGTAACTCTAACTAGCCACGTGCCAATGGTGACCAAAACGCCGCTATGCCTAGAATGGGAAATAATGCACCACCGGGAGAGACAGACCATCCTGTCTCTCCCGATGGTGCATCTCTCCCGGACCCTACGCGTTTTATGAAATGTGCTCTGATAACAAGCAAAAATAAGAATCGAGAATTTTTCATTCAAATTAGAAAATAGTACTTGGCAGGTTTATTACATCAAAACAAAATATTTATAACCCTTGGTAATCCTTTCTCCGTGCAAGTTCAATTATATTACTCCTTGGATAACCATTTAATATAAAACATTTGTTTTGCTCTCCAAAATTGTTTATTTTAATCAGGACTCCTTTAAAATATCTAAAAGTAGTTTTCACCCAATTAGAACATATTTTGCAAGAAAAGGAAAATACCAGAGAAACGTTCCAAAGGAAACGCACAGCATAACATGTTGGTTGGATAAAGTAGGTCATAAATGGATGTAATATTGATCAGGCAAATACCACACCGCTTAATTAGGTAGGTCATAAAATTGCAGGCGAAATTCTAAGAAAATAGAATATTGCAAGGTTGCAAGGTCTGCCCAGCCTTTAATCATAAACTATTACGTGTGCCGATGGAAATATTCGCAGTATTTTCTGCTACCGATACCGTACGTAAAAATGTTACTTTTTTTTGTGTCTTTTTCCTTGAAAAATACTGCAGAAGACAACCCGATAAATTCAAGGTCAACGCAGCTCGACTACGACGAGTCCACCTCTCGTTTAACCCCCCCAAGTAGCGAACCGCTAGGTTGGATCAATAAAGCCCGAAAATAGGCCGGGCTAAGCGCCTGTTGCTAGGCAACTCGCCTCACTGGCATGACACACTGACATCCTGAATTATATAAACTCGTTGCCTCTGAATATTTGACCACCATTTTTAGCTTTACCCCCAACAGTAGGTACACGGTTAATCGCAAAATCTGAATTTTCGGTGCTCAATGTGGGAAAGGGTTGTCCGTTAAAAAGGGCACATAAAAAATGTAGGCATATCTCTCTTCGTAAATATTTTAAGTGACAGCAAACTGGGGCGTCCGTGATCCCATTCTGAGAGAATTTGAGAAGAGTTGCACAAATTGGTAGCATATAAACATGTGTACATATCCTCTATTTTACAATTATCAATTACTTTAAAATTAATTCCTGCCATAAGCCATCACTTTTGTATAATTGTTCTAAAAACAAGCACATTCTTAATGAAAATGGAATGGTAACAATCTGTAAATATCAGTAGATTTTTGCAATATTCCAGCTTATGACAACAAATTTTGGTTAATTTACACATATCTATTCAATAGATGGGCCTCGTGAAGGCTCATCTATCACTAGTCTTTCGGGTAGATAAGTAAAAGTTGGGATAACTCAAGAGAGACGCAAATGCAAATGAAAGTTTGACGTTGATGATAAACAATCCAATTAGCAAATACAATAACCAAGTTACCTACAAATTATGAACTTGTATTTGGTTTTGTTCACTGATTTGAAATTACATAGTTCAAGCAGACAACAATCCTCTAGCCGATAAATACTTCAAAAGGTGTCAAAATAAAGTAAAGTAATAATGTAAAATTGGTAGTAACTATTTAATGCTGATGTGTGTTAGATAAAAAATCATGAGAATAAATAAAATTATTCATTTGTATTTATCACTTAAAAACCAACACAATAATAATAATTAACAATTATAAAAGAAAATCTTTTACTAACTCATTGCAAATTCTGCTGTCAAAAAATATTTTTCAAGGGTTATACCTTCAAATGATAAGCAACATGAATCTTGAAATTTAAGAGTGTCGTAAAAACATTTTTTTTTAAACGAAAAGCTACCGAAACGATCTTTTATTATTTATATCTATTATGTATTTCCTTCTCTAAAATATTTTAATAGGCCACTCAACTTGGGAGACCCTGTATATTCCAACGTTGAGTTTTGGTTTATTAACCAACCGGCGTTATGTTTATGTGTTAAGGTTGTCCTGATAAAACTCTCTGCTGCTATATAAAGAAATTGAATTGCAATTTCTAATCCTTTACATAAGTCTGTTGACTTATGTAAACTTTAGACTTGTGCAAGTAAAGTATAAATAATAAAGATCCAACCTTTGAACCGTGCAGGACACCCGATATTGAGATGAAATAACTGCAATAGAATCCACAGTTTGTGGCAAACTTGCATTTATTCGTTGGGCATTGTGCAAGCGTTTTTTTTTGTTTTCAAAATTTTTAGGAGGAGTACTATTGCAATAACTATGCACAATAAATATAGTTTCTTATATCAATTTGTCTAATAAGTATTTTATTACACTATCTTATATGATATCTATAAGTAGTTGGAGAAAATGACCATTGTCAGACCAAGCAACGGAGTTAATAAGTGAGTATTCGAATTTTAGTTGCGATGGCGCAAAAATTATATATTTAGTTTGCTACAGCAAAGCATATTTTACCCCACAGCGCACACGGTTTGCTGAAACAACTGTGGAAACACACCTGATGTTGTGTAAATATTTAACCGATCTTATCCAATTTGGGATATCACGGACTCCTTTGTAACTAGAATGCATTAAGAGTAAGAAACACGTGTAAGAATGTAGGAAACATATCTGGTGCTGCCAATATTTGACCGATCTTATTCGCTTTGTACATCTGCATACTAAAAATGTTGCTTAAAAGGGTAAGTGTTTATTTACATTTCTTACCTACTAAACCTCTTGTCAGATGCACGCGCCACTGGCCGAACACTGCCAGTGCCAACTCTAGCGATAAGCACAGCCTCTCTTCTCCAGATAGATTTTAACATGAATTATGAACTTTGCGTTAATTAAATACTGCCTACTTAGACGTATGTTAGTGTATCTAAGCGTTTTAAGACAAATGTTTAATCGGGTAGTACATAGAAACAAATTTTTACAAATCACCCTATTATATTAAATTAAATTAAATGAAGAACTCCGATAGCTGTCGTAGTGTATATCGTTATGCGATGACACCTATAGCTTATATTTACTGTTCCTTTTTAATTAATTCAATAAGCGTTAGATATTATTTCAAACTGTTGACCTTATAATCAAAAAAAGTTAAGTATATTAGCAACAACGCAATCAAGTAAAATAGCAGATACTTTCGTCATTTACACATCATTTTACGTTTACATAACTCATTGCGTCTCCTAGAATAATTTGAGAATACTAGGTTCTGAATATTACGTAAGCTGTTTTAGCTTTAGCCCACGTATGCATAATGATTGCTTTATAGTTGTGAAAATAAAAGTTCTTTGGTTGCTTATGTAATGAATGGTGCAGTTATCATAACATATTTTTACAATAACTTACATAAAACCAGGGAATTGTAAATGTGGATATACATCCATACACATACATGTATACGTATTCTGCAGAATATACTATAATAATTATACATACCAGAACGAATCACTTATACTTTCTTACTTCCTTAATAAAACATTTCTTTTTAATTGTGTCCGAAACACTTTCTCTAACACATTATTATTTTTACATTTACGATTTAACAATTTTGCATAGATAACCTGAAAAATAGATGATGGATGATAAGTTGGGGGTATCGTAAAATTAAGGATTTGAAAAGAAAATACTCTGCTAAATCTTAAAATAGATAGTCGTGAATGGACACGGCTATCGAGCAATTCTCTCATTTTCAATATCTGGGTTATGGCGTCACTTATGACGCTGATAATAACATGAATAGAATAGCAAAATTTAATTATATCAGCGGCACCATAAGGAAAAGACGAGAGACAACTAAAATTTTATAAAATTATGGCAAAACCTACTAAATTTTACACACAGTAATTCAAAAATAAGAAATCATTTTAGAAATTATATATACGTGATGTGTAAATTAAGTAATGAGACTGATATTTTTATTATAATATCATTACAATTGAACGTCGTCTCCCTCAAAATAACTCCCTTGGGAAGCCACACAGCGTTGGAGACGGTTCTTCCATTCC
>JARFOC010000649.1:553025-585091 GCA_031763485.1 Osmoderma eremita
CCTTTCTGTAATAATTTATATAGAAATACCAAGTAGCTCAGTTTAACAACATCTGGAAAACGCAGCCAGCCTATTTGATATATTTATAAGTAATGTGATCGTACTTCCGAAGGGAAAAAACATATCTGCAACAGATATTCTGTATGTCTTGTAGACGCTTTGTTGTGCAACTATCTAGGCAGGGATAATATACTAAAATGACGTATGAGAACACAGACATAATAAGTGATTCACATAACTGCTTTTTTAGACGAGTACTTATAATGTCTTAATTATCATACAACGCTCTAATGTAAGTCGAATGTATATACACTGACCTAACCTAGCGGTATGTTCATGCAATCTCAAGTATGTTTATGAAATCTCTTGCTAATGAGAGACAAATTGATTATTTATTATCTCACTGCAGGGTGTGACGCTATTTTGCTATTTCTAAAACTAGAACTACTTGTAGTTTTAAAAATAGTAAAAGAGCGTCATCCACACATAGATCGAGCGATGGTAGCAATATTAAATTCAATTTTCATATGTTTTTTTTAAGTCGAATAGCCGAATTCGACTATTCGGCTTGATAATGGGAATCCACGTATTCCCGAAACACGTGTCGTCCCGAATTAAGTAATACTTGTGCGGGAGGAGTAAACCGAACAGTGGTGTTTATTGTGCTGCCCCACAGTCCTTGCTATCTTTACTAATTCAATGTGTAGTTTGTTTGTAGTTTGTTACATCCGGGATTGTCAACGTCACGTAAATAACAAATAGCATTCTTTAAAAAAATCGTATACATTATGAAAAATTTAAATTTAATACATGCTACCTTTATTTTATGTAATTTATGTCTTCTTCTGGAATAAATATTGGGTAGTTATGTGTGAAGCAAACAATAATTTTAATTTCGCAAATATAACATCACTAGATGTAGAACTGTCGTTTTCTGCATATAAACACACTTTCCTTACGCCACCTTTGGTTTGATTGTGGAAACATCTAATGTGGGTGTAGGATACGGTGGCAATTTAAGTTAAAAATACTCCTTACCACCTTGTTGAGTAAAGCACTCTGTATACGTATTTCGGCAACTAAGTTGCCATCCTCAGCAGAAAACCACAAAGGAAAATAATGTCAGACGTAGCACTCCGAAAGCAATGCTGCTCTTCGAACGCCACTAGTAACATTGTTACAGCATTGCTTTCGGAGTGCTACGTCTGACATTATTTTCCTTTGTGGTTTTCTGTTGAGGATGGCAACTTAGTTGCCGAAATACGTATACAGAGTTCTTTACTCAACAAGGTGGTATTTTTAACTTAAAAGAAACATCTAATGGTATAGATATTTAACAGATGCTATTCAGTTTGTTATTTCACGGAAGACTCTTAATACGGTAAGTGTTTGAGTACATATAATTCATTTCTGGTACCATTTATTTTGTGTGTAAAATTTTATGCGCCCCTCATTGGCTGTTCGCATAAATTAAGCAACTCTACTAATCAACCTCAAGCAATGACCGGCATTTAGATCAATAATTAGGTCGCTATGTGACAAATACCTACAGAGACATTGGCGTGGACATTTCCAGAGCGGGAAATATGGTAGTTGGTATAATTATTGCTATAATTTTGAATACAATAAATACATACCCACCTGTATTTCCAAAAATTGTTTTCCAATTCTTTATCGTAATTTTGTAATCTCCTTTGAGTGAGCTAGGTTTTATTACACATAATAATAAAACTTTAATAGATATGAAATGATATAATGAACATTCCTCATGAAATTTCATCAGAACTCCACAATTTCTGTCAATAAATTAACGAAAAATCACTGGCTATAAAAAAATTTGTGAGATATATATTTTACAGAGAAATGCAAATCTATCATCATTAGAACTTAAACATTATAGCATTCACTTGGCGCCGCTGACAAATTATAGATAACAGTAAAAGATCATTTTCTTGAAAGATGCCCTACTAGTTAAAAAAAAATGTGGCTTACTGCTGAAAGTGCTGAAAAATATTTGATAATTTCCTAGAAGAAAAACAGCTTGATCACAAATTATATTGTTATTTTGTGCATTACACATCATATTTTATAAGTACAGGTAACACATGGATGCATAATTAATTTTTTATTTTTTATTTCTGTTTTATTTAATTATTAAATGTATGTACTATCGTCGCCTTTAGTCTTAACTCACAGGCGTATCAATGGAAAGAGACAGAATTAGCAATTTTAGGACTACTACACCGCGTGTTTCCACTCTATATACACTGCTTTTTTCTTGCAATATTTTGAAACTTGGAAAAATATCAAAACAAGATACAATAATGATTTTAGGAGATTCCAACGCGCAAACGGGCAAAGACTGTAATTATGTAGCAATGGAAAACATGATTATATTATAAGCAGCTCTAAATTCCAACATAACAAAAACAACAAATAACTTGGATATAAAACCAAATCAGACCAAATCGTACACTCACAAGTAGACCACAAAAAAATAAAATAAATAAAATAGCTAAAATTAAAAAAAAAACAATGTAAAGTATAGGCATAACAAATGGAACTTGGAAAAACTAAAAAAATAAAATATTAGAAAAGAGTACACAAGACGTGTAAAGAATCTCTTTACACAAAATGGAAATCAAGGGGGTACAATAAACTCACAATGGAGTATCATTAAGAAATTATGGAAATATCAGCGGAAACATATCTCAATCAAGAAAAATGGGAAAATAAAAGAATGGTGCGACGTAGCTTGTAATATTGCAGTAGAGAAGGAAAACAAAGTAAGATTAAAATGGCAAACAAAATAGAGGACAAGATCGAATACCAGAAAATGCAGTAATACACTAATTGGAAAAACAAAGCGTTTTCATAAAAAAAAATTAATGAATAAAAGACACAAGAGATATACAAATGAATGAAAAAGTAAGGAAGGAAAACTAACAGAAGAAGATCACCAATATAAACAAATATGGTCAAATCACTTCAGGGAACTTGAACTGAATACCAGCTTGATGAAGATCAAGACGAGAGAAAAAGTAACAACCATGATATAATAACGGAAGAACCAACAATGGAAGGGGCTAAGGAAATACATAGAAGTAGAAATGGAAAAGCAATGGGAAAGGATGGAATAAACATAGAACTAATAAAGTATGGAAGAGGCACGTTACATAAGAGAATATATCAACTAATCAAGAAACCATGGAATGAGGAACGGATGCCGGAAGAATGGAGAAACGAACAAATTGCAACTACACACAAAAAATGAGATCAACATGAGTGCAGAGGAATCACACTACTAAATGTCACGTTCAAAATATTATCAAAAATAATCCAAAGAATACTTGCAAGAAGTACCAGACGAGTGATATGACAATATCAATGTTGCTTCAGTCGGGGCAGATCAACAATCGATGCCATACACGCTATAAAACAAATCATGGTAAAACCGAATGAGTATAGTTTGGACATAGAGACGCTGTTCATCGACTTTCAGGAAACTTCCGATTTAATCAAGAGAAGTGAACTCAGGACAGCGTTGAAAAAGAAACGGATAAACGGACAATTAAGAAGGTTAATCCAAATGACGATGAGCGGTCAAAATGTACGGCGCGGTCCTGGGCCGAACTATCTTCAACATCCTCGTAAAATCCAGGAAGGCCGCATCTACAGTCTTCCTGGCACATGTTATAGCCCCCGTTAACCGCAGAAGTAACTGTATTTTAAACCAATTGTTTTTCTTTTGGGGCAAAAATGTTCAAAATTCTTCTTTTTCAAAATGGGAAATATGTCAATTAATCTGTGTACGAGACCCGGATCTGCTGATAGTGTCGACTCACAGAAGGAGAGGTATTCAATCTGCGCTGTTGATAAAAATGCTCTAAATTCAAAGCAACTAAATACATCGCTATACGAATTAGTTCAATTGGGACAAGAAACAATCCTACACAGAAGTGATGGGACAAAACTAAATTTGGGCGATTGGCAAGTGACGAAGCAGTATTGGCAGACAAATTGCAAGCGATGTTGAATCTTATGCGTGTTTGTGTTTGCAGGCGAAATGTCTTTTATAAACAACGCTCACTTTCGTACAGGTTTACTATGTATCCTCCAGGTTTACTTTTGTGGTATCATACCTTGCCATGAATGTGGCAAGCGTCCCAAGAGTCCTTCAACTACCGGACACGAAAATAAAGAAACGAAGAAACGAAAGAAAGAAATCTCAGCCTTAAGTCTCAAACAAATTGTTTTCACAATACGATAATAATTGACTTATTGATATCATCATCAAAAAATATATTCTGTAAAAAGATGTACTTCATTTAGTAAGTAATAAAAAAATTAACTTATACACCGCACGCGAAAATACTGACACCCAAGCTCATTTGGTTGTTCTCCAGGGCTACGGGGAATCCGGTTTAGCAGTTGACAGCTGCCAAAAGCCTTTGAAAGGAAAGCTCCTAAGAACTTATTTGCACACTGTAAATTATCATTGCACACAATTTATGGTTTATATACAACATAATTCATAGGGTATTTCTTGCGATAATACTAGTAAACTATCTTATCTTATCCAAGTAATGTCATTTGTTAGTCGAAGTAACTAAGTGCAATATACACAAGTCATACCCTATAAAGCATCTGATAAGGCACAGTGATAACACACATTGTAATCAGGGACAGTAATCATAAAAAAATTGAGATTTGCAGGTATGTATTAAGAATCTATGCTGCACTTCATTTTTCTAAATTTTGAAAAGAAAAATCAATTGAAGATTATTTTACCGCATCGCAAAATGTCAACATAAACCTCAAAGGAACCCATTACGCAACAATCACAGGTCCACTTTAGTAATTTACGTACGTAATCTACCCATTTGAGATATGATTTGTAGACATCGTCGTGACATCGTAATTTGTACAAAAACAAGCCCTAATCTTCATACTTAATAAGTACTGTTCACATGTCTTATTTAATTTTGAAACGGATCATCCACCGGTTGGTTAGTTAGTAGTTAAGAAGTAGTACCAGGTTATTCTAGAGTACACAAACTCGTGAGTTCGGCCCTGTCTTGTTTACATATTTTTATCAACTATAAAAATCTATATTTTTTTATCGCGTTCGGTGTTTGCCATCTATCACAATTATACTGCATCTACAACTCTGCGCTACCCGCAAGATGCTGTCCCGTAAACGGTGAGTTTGTTTTTTTTCTACCAAAGTATAAATTATTGAATAATTACCCAGGCAGCAAAATTCAAAGTTGCCGCAATTATTTTTAGTAACTACAACATTAAAGCATGAAATTACCTACAATTTTGTATTACATCAATGGGTATTTTAAAATCCTTAAGTTGAAGTTACTAAAAATAATGGCGGCAAATTTGAATTTTGCTGCTTGGGTAGGAAAATATGCAAATTATTTTTTATGTTTATATTATTGCTATTATATTTTATAATATATTTTTCATTCGCGGTTGGTGCCGGACTTTTGCACTGACTAAATTTTACCAAAACAATTATCAAAAATAAATACAATGATAGAAAAATTCCTTAACCCATAAATTTATAGCAGCATATAATCTAGAACACAGTGTTTAGCACTTTTAATAGATTTGACAAAAGCTTCCGATTGCGTAAATCATAAAACACTATTACCATATTTATTCTAATAAGCGCCACGGCGTTTAATCATTTAGGGCATCTATCTTTGCGGCGTTTAAAAGAGATGCAGCATTTATTAGAGTGCGGCGTTTATTTCAAATCAAACTAAATACTCATTTCTATTCTTTTGCTATCCATCTCAATACAAATGTATTGCAACTAAGTTTTGATACAAAACGACATCGTTTTAGTATCACATACGAAATTCAATCTGAATGTGGTTAATGGGGATTCCCCTATCTACTTGACGTTGATTGTGGGAACTTCGCATAAAGGCCCGGCATTTATTAGAATGCGGCGTCTATTAGAACGCGGCGGTTATTGAAATAGCAGCACCAATTAGAATAAATACGGTACACAAACTATCAAAATTTGGCATAAGACGAGTGCTTTAAAAGTTATTTAGCTATTTCAGAAGGCAACACACAAAGAATCACAAAACATCTGAACTTAAAATTATAGATATTGGGGTGCCTCAAGATTCTATTCGGGGGCCTACCTTGTAATGTGCCGTTTTGGTACAAATTCAATATTTAGTTTAAAGTAATATTTTAGTTCTTTATTTTTCTAATAATCATTTTCTTTATATTGAGTTTCCTCTATTTTTTTTCTGTTACATTGTATTTCATTTAATATATCAATATGTGCTATATAATGTATTTGTAACGTTTCCTTACCATACGAGCGCTGTAGTACGGTACTATACATCGGAGATCTTGCGGTGATTTCAAAATTCGTTGTTGTGTGACGCTGACACTAATGTCAAACTATGCATCATCATGGTTAATTGAATGCCCATACGACTGCTACCTATACGATTGCTATTTGAATTAATATTTGAGTGTCCATCAATCTCCAAGGTTCAGCCGATAAAGGCGAACTCTGTTATGTAGGGAATAATAGAAGTTCAGCCAGGGACAGGTAATGGGTATAAAGAATGTTACTAAATCTTTGATTGAATCAAAGTACTGAATCAAAGAATACAATTTTTTAAAATATATTGTAAATTAACATAAAATCATCACACATTACATTACACAACACAACAAAGAGGTTTGGAAAGATTCCATACATTACACCACGGATTTACCGGACAAAGAATGAAATGCCATTGCAATTAACCCATAATTAACCGAGCCCAAGTTGCTACCATAGAATACAAAGAACCAAATAGGAAGACCATTCGCTGATGTTACAGTACGAAAACCACTGACCATTTACATCGCGGTGCATATACAGGCATGAGATAAAGGTTGCTGTTGTTGATGGTGACGAAAATTGGAAGTTTCAAAATAAATTGTAGGTCAGAAAGTAAAGTTGTTCGCCTTATAAAAAGAATAGTGAAATAACAACTGCAAAGGAAAGGGTGTAGCGAGAAAGGCTTAAATGAGTTGAAACGAATGGCATAATACATTCACACACATACAAAGCCTAGGTAAGGTATTTGACAATTTAATTTATTTATTAAAATTATCTGTACGTAATAATGTGATACCAACATTTCCAAATTATATTTTCAATACATGTTTAGGTTTTTGATATTCTAAAAGATTACAATTTATTAAGTAATATTGTCATTTGACCTGGCGCTTCGCGGGCATGACTACTCTGAGTCATCAAACAAACGTGGAATTTTTAGAGGGTTAATTGATTTAATGTGCAGAGTGAATGGAACAATCCAGGAGCACACGTTGAAGGAGGCAATGTTTTAAGGGCACATCAGAACAATTCAAAATGAACCGCTGGATTGTATGTTAGCGATTTGTATACATATAAAGAGTGAGATTTCTACAGCCGCCTTTGTTGCCCTAATTGCTAATGACAACCGATATTTCTTTAACAACTCAAACTGCCTTAGCGTTAAGATATAAACGTTATGGAAACGTGTATGAAAGATTTTAAATACACAGCAGAGGACGCATTGGTGATTTTACAATGCATTTTAAATGAAATAGGTATACGCATTAATAAGTGATGAAAAATTAATTCCCCAGAGCTACGATGGAGCTGCGGTTAGGAGCGGAAGAGTAAATGGTGTTGAAGCAATAATAAGAAAAAACTTATAGTAACACCATTTCTTTCATACGCGCCTGTGCGACTTGCGGCATCAAATCAAGCAATGGCTCGTAGTATTCCTCGAGCAATTGCTGCCAAATAGAATTTTAAATCTAGGGTAGTAAACAGTATACGAGAACTGAGTGTTTTGAAGAACTAGAGAATTCGAAATCTCCCAAAACTGTTCAGAAGGCACGAGTACTTCGCGGCTATTTGGAAGACAGAGAGTTTAATTTTTGGCTTTCATTTTTTCACAAAATTATGCCACTCTTTGATACCTTACTCCGTCAAGTGCAATCTCGTCAAGTAAATCATGTTCGATTAAGCACTCGATCGATATTTTTAAAGATATTACTCAAAAAGTGCGCAATGATTCAGACCAAACAGTTGATGCAAAGGAAGTGTGTGATTGATAACGTCGCAAATCGAAGACAGATTTTTGTAGAACACATTGCAAAATTGATCAAGTTATATATATATTTTCCGGAAATAATTTTAATATTACGGTAGTAACGTATCCCATATTAACAAAAAAAACAGATTAAAAACGGAATTGACGGTATTATACGAGAAACAAGATCTACGAAGAATTCGTGGTGCGTCGTCTTTATAAGATATTATACTTCACAATAATATCGAAGATACCTTTGAAGAAGTTACCAAACTTTTACGGATATTAGAACACTAATCTACTCTAAAGAGGACAAACACATTCTTAATAAACACTATGTCGCAAGAACGGGTAAATGCTGTAGCTGGGATTTGGTTCAAAATGGCATTAAACACTTTGATTCTAAAGTTATAGACCCGTTTGTGAGTTACAAAAACCATCGCATGGACTTTATTTTCCGCAATTAACGATAATTCTCATTAATTTATACTATATATACTATTTATACTGAAATTGATTTAATAATTTATTTAAATCAGAAATAAATAAAAAACTATTTCGTAATTTTACATTACTCATATAAGATCGAGCTTATACGCAGCGTAATTTACATACAACTTTTTTTCACGCCTAATATCCGTTTCTGATTAAACGATAAAAGATTATTTTTGTTTGCGTAGATATAAAACGTTATCGCTTTCTAAGAATAGATTCAAACCTCCACCGTTGTTATTTGTATGTCAAATTTTTCATATCCAAGGTTCAAATTTATTTCCTGTAAATTATATCATAAAAATTAAATCTGCAAGCAGTATACCCATGCAAGTCCACACGTGTGTATGTATCCAATCAAAAATTGAAAAAACAAGTAAATTTTTCTCCGACACAGTAAAAGACAGTTAGTGATTTATTGGCACATAAATAATTATTACGTCTGGTAATCAAAAAAAAAATGTATCTAATAAAATTAAGTGAGATGAACTGTTTGACTGGCGCCCTCGCCATATTTACCCGATTATTTTTTCAACTATAATTAATATGGCAAATTGTATTTATGGATATTTTGTAGGGATATTATACATGCAGTGTGAAAACGATATTTTATTTAGAATTATTTTCCAAGGCACACTATTTTTACATGTTTGTTGTATGCTAAAGTAACCGTACATTCCAACAACTTTAAGTAAAATTAGGGATATAATATAATAAATTGCTCTACAGGCCGTGAAGGCCTAGGGTTAATAATATATTAATATTAGTAACTTTCTAGAAGTGCTCTACGGACTACATTCCCTATTTTCGTTTTTTTTTTTAGATCTTCATTCACTTTATTTATCCATCTCTCTCTTGGCCCCTGCTTCCTCCTTTTCCCTATTGGTTTTCTGGTAAGGGCTAATTTTGGTAACCTTTCTCTTCTTAGTCATTTTACATGCCGCAACCATCTTATTCTTAGGGCTTTGGCAAACGCTACAATAAGTGGGGCTTTCATATGCTTCTTCTACTTCTAGATTTGTGCGTCTTCCCCATCCTTCCTCGGTTCTTACTCCTCCATATATAGCATGCAGCATTTTTTTCCCATCTTTTTATCTGCTCCTCCTCCACCTTATTTGGCACCCACGTCTCACAGGCATATGTGGCGATAGGTCGTATGACTGTTTTATACATTCGCTCTTTTGTGTTCTTTGATACATATTTTGATTTTATGAGACACTTCAGCCTTCCGTATTTCCGGTTTCCTTTTGCAATTCTTGACTGGAATTCTTCTTCACGCCCATTTTCTTCAATACTAACTCCCAAGTAGACAAATTTACTTACTCTCTCGAAAATATATTTCACCATATATTTCGCTTTATTTTGATTTGTTTCCACATCAAATTTCCTTGCCTCCTGTTCTAGTCTCCCTGCAATTTTCCTTAGTTCATTTTTTGGTTTTGTGATTATTGTTAGCTCATCTGCGAAGGCCATAATCTGGTATGCACTATTAAATATGGTTCCCGTGGTCTTTATTTCGCTATTCCTTGTTATTATTTCTAATGTCAGGTTGAAGAGTGTCGTTGATAGAGAATCCCCTTGTCTCAACCCTCTTCTTACTTCAAATTCTCTTGATTTGCTTCCATTCCATATTTTATTCTTTGTATTGTCCAGAGTCATTTTCACCAATCTTATTAATTTTCTTGGGATCCTTAGTTGTAGCATTGCTTTGAAATCTATGTACAATGTATGCAGTTTAGTTTTGTACTCATAACTATAGTTCGAATTTCTTTTAGTGTGAATATTATATCTGTCATAGTCCTATTACTTCTACAGCCTGCTTGGTACTCCCCTGGAATATTCTCGGTGTACGCATTTAGCCTTCTTAAATGACCCAGTACTTTATAGCAGGTCAAATTAGAGATATTAAAATGGATTATTAAAGAAAAAGCTTTATATAAAAAGGACAAAACATGTTTTTTTCTAAGCACTATTGGTTCACCCTACACTAAGGATAAAACAACTTCTTTTACGTAACATTTTATAAAGCTTAAGCTTTTTTGTTCTTAACCAATTGGTTCACCCACATCAAGAGAAAAATTTTGAGGTTTAAAAAAGTTAAGAAAAAGAAACTGTTTTATCGTTAGTGTAAGGTGAACCAATAGCGCTTAGAAAAAAACTTGTTTTATTCTTTTTAGTGATAATGTAATTGCATTTTATTATTTATTTATTACCTTGACTTTAAATTGTACTTAAGGTTTGCAACAACAAACCATTTATTTATAAACATCTTGGAGTACTGGAGATATTTAGTTAAATAATAATAATTTAAAAAAGGTCTGTTATTTATTGACCAAAAAGATGTCAAGCATTTAAATTAAATAGAAACCTAGTTTATATTCCACAAATTTAAGCCCTACTTTCATAATATAGAATTCCTTTATGGTAATTACTGCTATAGTTGGAATCAATAGTGAATAATTAAATTGTTTGAAGCTACGTGCGTGATAAAGATGTAATTAATTACACTTTATGCTTATTGACCGCTTTAGATGCAAACGTTAATTTTGATGAAAGTATGTTTCCCATTTATATACTCTTCCTATGGGTATTCAAATGAAAAAATTACTGCGTAGGAATTAGGTCAGTTGGTCAATACATTTTTTCATACCTAAAGTTATTCGTTTTCGGGATATTTTGATTCTTCGCAGAAAAGTGACATATGCATCACTATTTTTTCTACCCTATTATTATTTAGCGTTAATACTAAGTGCGATTTGCTATTGAGTTCCTTATAGTTATTTCAAGTTATTTCGAAGAAAATTATTTTCTTACATTTTAACAAATGTGTCAAGTTAGCTATGGTCGAGATGGCATAAAAACAATTACAGTAGAACTGTCAATGTTGTGTAACCGAAAATGCCAGCGAGTTTACTAACAAAGATACCAAAGGAAAACCAATAAACTAAAATTGCCCTCGAGGTATATGCTTAAAACATCAAATATCACCAGAAAATTAAGTATCCCTAAGAGATACAGTCCAACGTCACTTCACAACACCTCAAAGACGTTTCTATTTTGGTTCAATTAACATTAAAACAAAATTTTCGGGTACCATCTCATAAATTTTGTCATCATGATACGAGAGAAGTGTTTTAATGTAATTGGAAAGTGTGTGTTATTTATTGTACCTACAGAACACAAAGGTTATGCCCGAAAGTAAAATTCCTGATTGTATATTATCATTATGTAATTTAATATCTTTTTCGAAAATCTTTGATAGTGTAATACCGGCTTTAGCGTAAAAAAAATAGGGGTGGGATAACTCTAGCGAAAAATAATCGGCTGTTATCGTTTATGATTAGAATCGAAACGGCTCGAGTACTCAGATTAAATCACTCGAGCACTAGAATTACCATTGAATCACTTACAAGAATAATATTGGTATAAATAATTCGCGTCTCTATAAATTACTTAAATGTTTCACGTTTTCATTAAATATTGATATGACAGGATCGGCTTGAAAACATATTAAAAAATAAAAAAAATTAAAAAAACCCTTACCACCTCGATGAGTGAAGGACTCCTGGATACGTATCTCGGCAACTAAGTTGCCATCCTCGGCAGAATCTACGAAGGAAGATAATGTTAGACGTCGCACTCTGGGAGATTTGCATCACACAGAACACCACTTGAATAACACTAGTGTTAGTGTTAGGAGTTCTTCACTCATCGAGGTGGTAAGGATATTTTTTATTTTTTACTATTTTAAACCACCGTATCCTATTTTGCATTTTATATTTGAAAACATATATTTATATTTACTTATTGAAAATTAATCCATTTTTTGAAATAACATAAAATTGTTCATTATTTGAGTGATAAGTAATCGAGTGATTTTCATTGTTGAAAGAACTCGAGTAGCAAGTATTGTATTACGCCCTTCGCTAGTAGAAATCCTGCATTGCTTCGTGAATCTTTAGTCAGGTTGCAGTTAAGAACCGGTTTAATTAATTGGACGTTTCAAAAGGGCGCCAAATTAATCTGAACCTCAAGTCGGATTGTGTTTAAAATGTTATCGGTGTTTAGAATGCATTTCGAGGAAAAGCGTTTCTTTCAGGCATCAATCTTTTTATTAAATGCAACTCTATAGGTATTCCGTTTTTGTTTCATTATATTATAGCCGCTATTTACTTACCCACTTATCTTACATACAGCCTGTCCCTAGTAAAACTAAAAACCTTGAATATTTAAGAATCAAGACCTTTTTATAAAATCGCTGAGACGCCAAAGACAAAATATTAATTTTTTAGGAGAAAAAAATGAATTTGGTTAAATCATATCATTAAGGTATCCTGCTTTTAAATGGATATTTATGATTTTTTATTATTAATTAGGCTTATCAATTTCTTAAATACAATTCCTCTCAGAAATGCGGTTATTTTGACTTTGGATGATAATTAATTGCATATTAGCTTTCACTTTATGTAAAAAAATATTGTCAGTATATGCCTAAAAGGCCTAATATTTAAAAATATTATTGTTAATCCAGAACAAGTGAAGACATACGCCAACGATATAACAATAGCGAATAACCAAAAAGATCTAGTAAAAGTAATTAACCGACTTGTGGAAGAAGCAAAAGAATATAGAGCTATCTGGGAGTAACATTAAGACGAGCAGCTAAGAACAGGATAACAGAAAGGGTCCAAAAAGGCTATCAAGCACACGGAAGAAATAAAATGCTATTAAAAAGCAAAAACAGCAAATTAAACAAAACAAAAATATACAAAACTATAATAAGACGCCATGGAAACAACAGTAATAAAAGGGAAGAGGAAGAACTGTAAAGAATTAAAAGAAAAATAATGAGAATAATATTAGGACGAAACATAACAAGAGAGGGGAGAGAAGGTCAAACAAGAATGAAGGAATAGAATAGGAGCTGGTAAATGAAATGATACCTAAAAGGCACAAAAACGTAATTGGGCTGAACACATAATGAGACGCAAACCAACGAAAAGAATCATAAGGGTAACAATGGATTTCACTACGCCCAAGAGGTATACGGAAGAGGACCTGGAAAGATGGGATCCAGAAGGATGTACGAGTGATGGGAATAGTAGATTTGAACGCAAAATACTGGGTCAGAAACGATTGGAGAAAGAAAGCAAAAGAAGTCAAGACAAACAAAAAAACAATTAAAAAAAGATACGACTAAACCAGGATTAATCCCTCAATAAACGGATTTTTAAAACGCCATAAGCGTAGCCATAATCCCAAGGATTGAATGGTTTTATGATTGTATTATTTCACCGATTTCTAACATCACAGATTTAGAAACACGGCGAAAATGAAAACTTGGAGTACAATTTGAATTTGAGTTACCAGCCTGCACACAGTAAAATAGTTATTGATCCAGTTACCTTATAAATTATTAAAAGTAAATCAATGGAGGAAAACAAGGTACCCATTTTACTTGTATGATCCAACAATTGAAATAACTTTTTCTTATTTAACATCCTATTTTTATTAGAATTTATAGCTAATTAGTGTAGCAAAAATGATTTGTACATACAGTAAGTCATGTGAGGGATACTCAGCGAAATATATCCTTTTTATTTAGTCTTGTGAGACTAGTTTTAGCAACGGCCAATTAATGTAACATCAAGCACTTCAACTTTTAGCACTTTTGGGCAATTTCGATTGGCAGCTGGCGTTTTAGTCTTGTGGTTGGTCTGGTTGTAGTCATGAAATGTGTTTGGGTTCAAACAAAGTCATCTTTGTACCTATTGGCGTAGGTCATTGTGTACATCCCGGTTGGTAACAAACCATGATGTTTTTGTTGTGTTTCTGAATACTTCCGACTGGAACCTTTATATTATGTCGATCGAATTTGACGCTGACCCCCAGAGTTCTATTCCATGCGTCCATATATGGGCTTTAGAATGATTTTGTATAACAATAGTTTGTCTCAAACGAAAATTCAGACTTTCTGTTGATCATCCACTAAAGGTTTCTTAATTTGAATCCAAGCTAATTTCTCTTTGTGGATATGTGCTTCTTCCAGGTGAATTGTTTGTCTAATAAATACATTCCTAGGTATTTAACTTCATCTTTCAAATAATTGGATTAACATAATCAGAAAATGCTCTTAAATAATGTACTTAACTTCAAATCGCTCTACGTAAGATCTATAGAAAGCTATTATGTTATTATACGTTATTGCAAACATTCTTTTCCATTATTCATCCTAAATTTTTCAATTTATAAAATTACGCGTAGGCAAAGGTACAGTCAATGTTGAACCAAGCCGTATTACATTTAATAATTTCTGAAGAAATCTATAACTTTGTGGTCATCGCATTACATCGGAGAGAGTTTACGCAGTAGTCTCGAATCACGCGGCTGCACGGTTATTTAGTCAGTTTCGTTACATCGCACGACTGAGTCAGACGAAAACATTCATTCAGCCTTGAGGAAAACATTGCGGTAAAACTCGGTCATCTAGCATAATGTCTGGGTAAGGAAATGCCTGTTTATTGTTCATCTTAAAAACAAATCCCTTATATATCGAGTGATTCTCATTAATTAATTCTGTAATTTTGCTATAATATCAATTTTTTTTATTTATTTGCTTCAAATTCTATTAAAATTTCTCTTCATACCTTTTGCAATTATTGCTTTAGATTTAAATATTTTATTCCAACAACTTTAAGAATCGTTTTAAAACAATAATACTTGTTCAGAACTTTTTACAATGCTATTCTTTTTATGACAATAGCGAAACATTTAATAAAAATAAATACATAAGTACATATATAATATATTGCATCTGTTTATATATAAACATTGATTTTCATAATTCATAACATCAGCGGTTATAAACTGATTAGTCATGTATACAATATTACAAAAATATACATTTCGACAAATTGCTTCAAGGAATTATTTATTAAAACAAAATTATTAAAATTTCAAATATCTATTCAACTAAACGCTTTTTAGTTAAAATAGTAAATCCAAATAGCCTATATTTCTAATATTAACTTAAATAAAATTGCATTAGTGAACATCTGCGCAAGTATTTACAATTATTGTGGTTGTGGTATAGGTATCCGAAGTGTGTAAATTAAGTAATGAGACTGATATTTTTAAATATTTTTATTTGAATATAATTACAATCGAACGTTGTCTCCCTCAAAATAACTCCCTTGGGAAGCCACACAGCGTTGGAGACGGTTCTTCCATTCTTCATAGCAGTGCTGGAACTCGGATATTGGAATCGCCATTAGCTGGTCGGTTACAGCCATTTGAATGTTTTCGAGTGTCCCAAAATGATGTCCCTTCAGATGAATTTTCAATCTTGGGAAGAGGAAAAAGTCACAAGGTCTCAAGTCAGGTGAATAAGGAGGATGAGGAGCCACAGAAATATTTTTACTGGCCAAAAAATCGTTTATATAAATTGCTGTGTTGCAAGGCGCATTGTTATGATGCAGGGTCCATATTGATGTTTGGTCTCACACGCATGACTCTTTTTCGCAGTCTATCGAGAACCTCTCGGTAAAAATGTTGATTAACTGTCTGACCTTGAGGCACGAATTCTTTGTGAACGATTCCCTGGCTATCAAAGAAACAAATCAGCATGCGCTTGATCTTTGATTTGCTCATTCTTGCTTTCTTGGTATTTGGAGAGCCTGAAGTCTGCCATTCGATGCTCTGGCGTTTTGTTTCCGGGTCATACTCGAACACCCAACTCTCATCACCAGTAATAACACGTTCCAAAAAATTTCATCTCACATCGACTCTCTTCCTTCTGAAAATGTCTTAAACCACCGAGAAACATGGAGTTTTGATAAAGCACTGTCTCCGTAGGCCTACTGAAGTTTTGCAAAAGTTTCTGTTGCACTTTGCTCTAGTCTGAAGCAAAACCTGATAGCACACCGTTGCTCGAAACTAATGTCTTTCATTTGTAGAACGCACTACGAATAACCGGGTTCATGGAAAAAAAATGACAACGGACAAATGACTTGATCGAGTTCAAACTTGCACTGAAAGCGTATTATAATGTCCACTTGTCGCCCTTCCATGGCCCGTGCTTCCCGCTATATCAAACGCTACATTGTCAGTCTCATTACTTAATTTACACAATATTATATATATATGGCTCCACACCCCTAACAAAGCTCCCCAGCTTCCATAAGGAAGCTTTCCATGTCCTCTACCGCTGGATCAGTGCCAAACCCCTACATTACGCAGACGCTCTCCCTCACTTTGACTGCTACACCTTCTATCTTTTTCTATCTTCGACAATCGTCCTCCATATTGTTCTTATTCCCGCTTTTCTTAAGTCTTATTCTACTTCGTCCTTCCATTTAGTCTTTAATCTTCCTTGCGTTACCTTTCCTCCCAATTACCATTCTGTTATTTCAGAAATTAAATTAAGTGAGTGGTGCAACTCGGTAGCCCTTATACAGCTGCCGCTGCCTCTACGGCGGATCCGAGAGTTGGATAGCGAAACAAAAGGATATTAGCAGAATTCGGGCGTTAAAGAAGAAATGTCCACCCTATGTCTGTTCCTCTTTCTTCTGGCTAGTTTTGCCTCTGACGTGTTTACATGTTGAATTACCATGCTGAACCAGGTAGCCATCTTCTTCTTTCTCTCTTCCACCACGCTAGTTTCACCTCTGACGTGGTTTCAACATTCAGTTACCGTTCCAACTTAGGTTTCTCTTTTCTTTTTCACCTTCGCTCTTCTCCCGAAGAAGCTCCTCTTATGATTGTGGGCGAAACGTCGAGATCCTCTATCTCTAAAATGACACAGTCCAAACCCGGAAGAGCTTGACCTTACACTGACTCTGGCCATGGAAGCCTTCATAAATTGATATTGTTGATCGAAACAGGTGAATCAAACCTAATCCAGGAAGATGAATAAATGCTGTGGATAGCTCTTTGAATTATTTTGGTGGTTATTGAGCTGAGGAACATAAGCAAAATACCACACCATGATTGCATGAATTATAGATATAATTGTTCATATACATATAGATTTTTTAGTATGTACACGTAATTAAGAGTTATCGCAATTTTATACTTCCAATATGTTTTAATTTCCCGATTTATGATCAAAATTTAAGTTTCCTAGTCCTTATTTTTACCAAATACTAGCCTACATGCCATAAGAATTTTTTTTTAACAAATGCACTATTTTAATGTAATTAATTTAAACGCAATCATAAACATTTATCAGGAATCAGATATACTGTGCTGCTCTTTACTTATTGATTTATAAATAGTGAAGAAACTTGCTTTAGTTCTGTGCACAATCAATATTAGGATGGCAACATTTGAACTTTCAGAAAGCAGTAATAGTAGATGGTAACTGGCAAGGCTAATCAGGAGGAAATAGCTTTCGCAGAAAATTTTGGAAATTACGTCAATTTTTGTAACTGTTTGAATTCCTAACGAAAAATGGTACCTATTAATGCTCTTCATTATTTTCGTTTTATTTGCGAAAATAAGGTTAATGATGTACACTAGCGACACTTTCTAATTGTACGACCTAACGCTCAACGTAGAGCCTACAAGCGTAGCATGGATAGTAGACAGCTTTCTCCATTCATTGGCTGCCTCGCAATGTGTAAACACGAATGTGCGGTGTCTGTGTGTATTTTAAAAATGCCTTAAGTGCATTTATAAATGTGCAAAAAACCATCTATTATTTGACGTATTTGAGTAGGAAGAAATTTGTTTGATGTTTCAAAGGGATATTTTGAAGAATGTTATGTTCCCACCGGTAACATCTCTTTATGATCAGTTTACATTCCAACATGACAACTCACCCATTCATACGGCTAATGTTGTCCAACAATGGATTACAGACAATAATTTGAGATTATTAAATTGGCCGGCACGAAGCCCGGACCTTAACGTCATAGAAAACCTATGGGGTTATATAAAAAACAGAATGAGGGAAAACGCCATAGAACGAGGAGACAGAAATCAATTGTCCAGATTATTAAATTGGCCGGCACGAAGCCCGGACCTTAACGTCATAGAAAACCTATGGGGTTATATAAAAAACAGAATGAGGGAAAACGCCATAGAACGAGGAGACAGAAATCAATTGTCCAGGAAAGTGTATACTTATAATTATTTCGTTGTGTTATGTTTTAAATAAATAAACCTTTGATATTGTTATTTATTGTACTATAAACATGCTTTTGGTTTAGATCTTATCCTAGTTCAACGACAAAAAAAGTTCACCGCAAAAAGTAATGAAATTACCTTTTAAAATAATTTAATAAGACTGCAGTCTTATTTTATTCGAAATACTTGAAACATCAAACAAATTTCTTCCTACTCAAATACGTCAAATAATAGATACTTTTTTGCACATTTATAAATGCACCTAAGGCATTTTTAAAATACACACAGACATCGCAAATTCGTGTTTACACATTGCGAGGCAGCCAATGAATGCAATAAGCTATCTACTATCCATGCTACGCATCTAGGCTCTACATTGAGCGTTAGATCGTACAATTAGAAAGTGTCGCTAGTGTACATATATATGTCTCCAAAATGGAATATTGTATAACACTCAACAAGGAGCCCTATTCTACGATATCGCTATCTATTTAACGATATCGCTATACGTCATATAGAATAGAAATAGAAATCGGATAGCGATAGCGGTATTTTGCAGTTTCTGTCGCTATCGAATTACGTCATCACTTTGCGAGTGCCCGCTATTTCATAGCGACACCAAAAGAAGTGTCGTTAAGTCAATTCGATAACGCTATTTAACCTTAATTTGTACGTCGCTGTCATTTTAAAAATTATCGTCTGATTGTTATTGTTAATCTACAACTTTTTTGTTTGACAGGCAAGGTGTAATATAGATATAATTATTAGCTACACCGTAGGTGCAAAGAAAAAAGATTTTTTATTTTGGATATATTTTTCAGCTTCATTGATGGTTTTTTCATGTGCACAGTTTCTAGCTGTACAGTTAGGTGAAAGAGAACATCATAAAAGGGCTCGAGAAAATTCACATTTGTATGTCGAAACTTACGAGATACTGAGTGGGGATCCTTTTTCTGTAACATGCAGAATTACTGCGAAGCCATTGACTTAATAAAGAAGCATGCAGAGACCTTATTGCACAAATTGAAGGAATATTAGTTAATGAGGGTGCGATTAAAAAAATTACACCTTTTATTACTGTAAGAACTTATATATTTTTTTACTTTTATTAATATTTACTTTTCTTTCAGGTTCTTTCCGCATTATCATTGTTTGCATCAGCAAGCTATCAACGAGTTGTTAGATACACCTTGTTACATGTAGTAAGTCAAGCAACAGTTAGTACATGCATAAAAACTGCATCTAACATAAATGTATGGCATTTTATGAAAAATTGGATTAGATTTCCGCAAACAAATTAACACCAAAGATAATCCAAAGAAAGGTATTGTGTGAATAAGCTTTAGCGAGAATGGACTTCAATCAGTTATTTTAGGTTTTTAAATGCAATAGGAATGCCACAGGAGCTGGGAGTAATAGATGTGACAGGGTTGAATTGAGCGGAAATATATTGTAAAATTGACTGAAAGTGTCTTTACTTTGACTGTTATTAAAAAGATTAAAATAAGGAAATGCATCTGTTTGCGATACCCCTAATAAACATTCCATTTCCAATTGCGGAAATTCTAAGTTTGGAAATAGCAGTCATAATAATTGAAAGGTTGGAGGAATTATACCTTCGTCACTTAATTTGTAAGCAAAGGTATTAAATTTGTAAATGCATAGTTCTAACACACGAAAATTACTGAATATAAAAAATATATGATTACATTAATTTAACATATGTTCTAATTATGGTTTGCCGGAAAACAATATGAGACAAAAGCGTTAAAAAATTGGTAAAATTGTTACAACGCCCCTGAATTTCCTATTTAAATGTTTTGTCGTGAGATGGCGCGTACTACTAATTCGAAGCCCTATTTTGTTATAGCGATATCAAATTTTGATGACACGTCCTATCGCTATGGCATAGCGATATCGCTAATCGTTATAATTGCAAGAATAGGGCTCCAGCGTCATTCAAGTGTATAGATAATAAAAGGCTGCGGTTAATTCTAATAGCCTTTACTATCTCTTCAAATAAAATCAGAGAAACCAAAGGAAATAAATGGTTTATTTAGCAATATCTAAAAAAATATGTCGGTATATTCAAAGCGCTATAAATAATAGCTCCAAATTGCGCAACTGCTCGATTAAACCGTTCTCAAGGTATTCATAATAAGCATTTCTGTCAATTAAATACGTATATTTCATAAACCTTATACATTAAGTTGTTTATAACCTGCCGGCAGTAGCGGCTCGTCGGGGGTGGCTGAGTAGACACTCGAATCCAAAGACAATTAAAGAAAATGAAAATTTTGAGACATCATTTAACAATGATAATAAAATAATAAATGTTCAGTGTTTGTACCGACTGCTGCCCACCCATTAACAATGCTTACGAGCCGCCGTTGCTTCTCGGCATTTGTGATAGCACTAAAATATTAACGTCGCAATATAATCCTTAAAAATCGTAAGACGAAATCAATAAGTCGCCTAGGATCAAACAAACAACATACACTGTTTCGTAGAAGTGATAGTCATGGGGAAAATCACGAAAACATTTGTAAACGACGTTTTCGCAGAAATACAAGACCTTTACCGCCACTTTTAGGAATCACTACACACATTTTTCACAGCAGAAAATGACGTCATTTAGGAGATGACATCATTGGCATTACCGGTTAGTGGGATACATGTTGATTGTGGCACATGCTTTCGCGAAAGATCTCAATATCGGAAAAAAACGACGTAAATTTTTGCAGCTGTGTGATTCACTGCTGCTACTATCTATAGCACGTAAAGTATTTTGTACATTTATAACAACAGATGTGAGGAACATATTCCAGACATGCTTATTTTGATATCAAATTATCTTCCGTTTTTATATTCTATTTGTTTGATAATGTATAACATATGACGGTAACCGTACTTAGTTAAAATGCATTTGGACAGATGCAGATATGCACAGATTTGAACAGTACACATAGATACATACAACGTATAATTGTTATGTACATACGTATATATCTACATATATTTCTAAACATCATGCATGAACTATTATATTTTCAAAGTAATTTGAAATACGTAGGAAAATTATGTTTGCACTTGTGTATATATAATTGTATGGATATTGGCATAATTTAACATATTTTACATAACATTTAACATATTAACATGATTGATTTTATAATTACCTATCTAGACATCAATACTTTTTTAGCAGTTGTGCATAATACAATGATTAGTTTTCGTTTCTTAGGCACCATGCCTATTTTAAAAATAAAACAGTTGTCAAGTCTGTACTTAAGTAGGTATCTATATATTATTTTTATTATGCATGTTTGTCTAGAATAGAGAAAAAAACTAGAAAAGAGTAGCCACATGAACTACATACAAGCAAATTTGAGGCGAGTGAGGAAGCCAATGTTTTTATGCACTGTCACTAGATGGCGCAGCATACCTAAAACTCCGTTGTCATACGAAATACATCCAGATAGGTGATTGTTTGAATATATTTAAGGATTACGAAACGAAGCCAACTCACTATTTATTTTTCTACCTTGCTTTTCCCTTTCATATTTATTAAACCGTCAAAGGGCGGACAAGGAAAAATTGTTATTGATAAAATCTACAGGCATTGTGTGTTTACTTAACGACAACATAGTGAAAAAGTATATTTTAAACAAATTCATAAATAGCACGCACAAGCAACTGACAATGTAAAATGGACGTATGCTTGTGTAGCGGCAAGTATTGCATGACAAATACGTAATGCGGGGAGCCGTTAAAATTGTATTCCGGTTTTGCGGGTAAAATTGACAAAACTGTTTTCCGAGGCAAGGTCACGCTTCGAAAAACAGAAAAAAACAATGGCCCCTTTATGTAACACTACCAACGTGATCATTTTATTTAAACCTGTTTTGGTACATACAATCGAATGCGGTAGCTTCATCTCTTCGCTCTTGCTTCCAGCGGAAACCAGCATGATTGATTATTCTGCATTTAGATGTACAAGCTGCTTACGGCAACACAATTATGCACAAACTAACGTGTCGTGCTGTTACATATCCTGTCCGGGTCTAAATAGGTCTATTAAACGTACGGAAATTTTTGAAAATATAATTTGTTTTTAAAAAATGTGCTATTCAATGAGAAAAAAATAGTGTTTGGTATGCGATATGTCTAATCTTCTGTTATATTTTGTCGCCGAGATAAGCAAATTAAACATACAATATTTGTACAACCATATAAAGAGTATTTGTGGTATCATTTATAAAAAAAAGAGTTCTGTCTTCGCCAGTATCAATATCGAAAGTGATTTTAATTCTTGAAACATAATTCATTTATTCTAAAACTGATATTTATAAGAATACTTACAAATTACTGAAGTACAATAGCTTCTTTGTTTATTAAATATATAAGGGTATAATTTATACATTCCTTTTAACACTCTTATTTGCTAACTACACTATTTAGATCGTTAAATTAATCTGTAATAACGTTTTTGTTACTCGTTAGTTAATTTTTACTATTCAAAAACAATTAGACCTCTAATTTTTATAACAAATAATTGATTTTTACTGGCATATGTATGTTTTGCATATATTTTGTAACGTTTTTTCAAAGCTATATTCCTTAATTGTTAGATGTCAAATTTATAAGTGCGATATGTCTGTTTTCTAAAACAAACAAATATCCATTTTTAAAGATCTTATCCTTGTTACACAATCAATATAAAAATGGCATCCAATGTTCTAATGTTAGATTATTGCACATTGCTTGTAAACGTAAACTTATTATTATTAATGTATTAGATAACAACGCTGAACTGCAAATATTCACATAAATATGTTTAATGTTTACGTAACATAAAATGCATGTCTAGAAACCGACTCGTATTACACAATCATCCAGCCTTACGCTACTGCAGCGTCTTCTAATAAGAATGAAATGCGTTCGTCCCTCTATCTCTATCCATTTAAATAGGAAGACAAAATGGCAGGGTCAGGTTATTGCAGAGGGTGCGGTCTGCCTGACTGTTCGTTCTTACCAAGGCCGCATTTCCCGTTCAGTTCTCCCATTACAAAAATCTAGATGTCTTCGTTAAAATTTGAAAGGTATTCTATTTTTTTATTATATTTCTCGGTTACATATTGGGAAATAAAAAATAATCAATTCATATACGTTATTAACACAATATTTTAACAGAAGTTTTATCGCAAATTGAAGAATATAATTATGGAAACTGTTTTACCAACAAAAACAAGATTTAAAATAAATACCTTACTGATGAACATTCTCCATGGAAAATTTAAACACAATTTGAAACGTTAATATAGGTAGACATATGTACAGTGAGATACTAAAGTTTAAATACACCACACAAACATTACTCAAAAAACCAAATAAAGCATTTTAACACAAATGTAAGTATGCAGTTTATTTATAGTTCAAGAATAAACAGCAACGAATTTACCCAGTCACTTATTTTTATTCAGTATTAATTCTGATTTCATCAATGTCGGTCGACTTAAAAACAAAATAATGTGTAAAGGAAAGCAAATAGAGTTTAGTATAAAAAATTAATAATTAAATATTTTCAAGAAGGCAAATCCTGCCGAAGTATGGGCAACGTTTTGAATTTGTCGTGCGCAAGTGTGCAAATAAATATAAGAAAACATAAAACTTACAATGCAGTGGAAGATAAACCCAGAACTGGACGACCCAAGAAACTTTCTCGCCGAGATGTTAGCCTCATCCTAAAGGAAGTGAACAAAAATCCGAGAATAGCCACGCCAAAGCCAGCCGGTAGTATTGCTGCAGTATCGGGCGAACATGTTTACCCGAAAATTGTTCAAAGAGCTTCACGGGATAAGGGCTATCGAAGCAGAGTTCCTCGTAGGAAACCTCAATTTTCTGAAAAAATCGGCGACTTCGTTTGAATTTTTCAAGCAAGTGCAAGGATATGGATGTGGACTTTTGTAGAAGAGTCCTATTTACAGACGAATCTAAATTTAATATTTCTGGCAGCGATGGCCGCGAAAAAAAAAGGTACACGCCCGGCACAGCACTTCAAACCAAAAATTGAATACCTACCATTAAGCATGGTGGCGGTAGTGCGATGGTTTGGGGAGCGATTGGAGCAGCTGGAGTAGGATATTTAGCCTTTACCGAAGGCATAATGGACAGGCACCTGCATAAAAGTATATTGGAGAAACATTTGCAGCCTTCTGGGCATAGCTTGGGTCTGGGTAGAACTTGGATATTCCAACAGGACAACGACCCCAAGCATACCACGCTTTCACTGAAGGATTGGTTACTGTATTATGCTCCAGGTCAGCTCTGTAGTGCTCCCTAATCACCGGACTTAAATCCAATTGAATACGTTCGGGAATTATTTGCGCGAAAAATGCAACAAAGGCCTGATAAGAAATCATGATATTCGAAACAGAAAACTTAGTTTTATGTATGCCACGTCGTCTAAGGGCAATCATTGAAGCTTAATTTAAGTTTACGTTTTTCAATTTAACAAAAATTTGCCAAAAGATATATTTTTTGATTTGTATTTTGATGTGTATTTTTTTTTTCAGCGACAAAAAAGATTTGTTTAGTTTTCCTTACTGTTTATTCTTGAACTATAAATAAACTGCATCCTTACATTTGTGTTAAAATGCTTTATTTTCTTTTTATGTGATGTTTGTGTGGTACATGTAAACTTGGTCTCTCGCTGTATATTTCAAAGAATTAAGTTGCAACCAAATAATACATAAGTATATATGTATAACCTTATATTATGAACGTCAAATTATTTTAGAAATATCAACCGCAAGTTAGTGGGATTCACTAAACTGGCTATAGCGTATGCAAGGTAAATACCCAGGAAGATCTAAACATATAACGTCAAAATTTATTGCAAATATACATAACAATTAGAAGATGCAAACGTTTGCTTGTCAATTATCTGGGAAAATTATTTGACTTTGATTCTATTGTTAGACGCCAACTACGTACCTACTTCAATTTTATAAAGTGTTTGTAACTCAGCATTCGCTATAATAAACAATATTTTTAAGTGCACATATATTTGTTTCGCATTATCAGTTCTGTTAATCGTTGAGGGTTTGAAAAACTTGCACCTACAAAAGTAAAGCTTCTATACTATAAAAATTCATATTCAGATTGCAACTTCATTTCTGAATATTTCAGAGCCATAAAATCTTTTAAATTAAAACCAAAAATTATGCTGGAAAAATTCTTTGTGTGTAATACACCATAAATCAGTAGTTTGAAAAAATATCTTAACAATTCCATACCAATTTTATCTTAGATAGTAATCGTCAACAAAAATAAAACTTCTGGGGTAATTTCTATGCCTGACAATTTACTGTTCTATGTAGGCATAAATATACTATGTGCTTCTGGGTGTCTAATAATATGATGTTTAAGACGTATGTAGTTTAAATACATAAGATTTACTGTTTATGTAAACTACGTAAGAAATCTTATTGCATTCATTGTTTGCATTCGCTCCTAGGACAAGACCTAGTAACCTACTTAACCTTGTGAAACCATACAAAGAGTAAGCTTTCTTGTTTCTCATTTCGCAACAAAGAAATCTTCAAACGATATAAAAAGGAGAATATTTTTTATCTAGATTGGAAGATTTGGAAAGACACACAGAATGTAGAAGACGTGAACATGTACTTCATAAATTTAGTAAGATTAACTGTGCCAGCTCAATAATTTTTTTATCGATGTGCCCGACGTTTATGGCTCTGTTAGTGTGTGTGAGTGGGTGGAGTGTTGCGTACATCTCAGCCGTTTTCACTTTTTTGATGACACTTAAAAAAAACTGTCGGTTTTGATGAAATAAATATTGTGTCGATATTCTTGCAATACCTCTAACACATATGCCTAATAAATACTTTATTCAAGCTTGGAAATTTCCCCAGCTATTAAAATATGCTTTTATAAGACGTATTAACAAGAGTGGCGATAAAAAGGACATGAAACCTACCGGCCCATAGTCTTAACATGAAATGCCTCAAAGATTTTTGAAATGCTGGAAAGATTGCTTAAAGTCCTTTTTGTCGACGAGATATTAATGTACTACAGCGAATGGCACTAACTGTGTGAAGGTAAAGTCTGATTGGTTAATGACGCTACGAGGTGTACCGCAAGTATCAATTTTTGTTTCAGCCATGTTGGATGATCTGACAACAGTCTCTAATAATAGCACAATCATCTGAGGAATGACATTTTGCACTTGCAAATGATATGTACAAATGCATTATATGAAGTGTCGATACTGATTTTTCAAATTGAGGGATGTAAGATATATGAAACATGCATTATTGGATAATGTAAACCCTTCAGTTGTAGTGCCTCGTCATCCACAGCGGGGTTTTAGTTTTAATGGTTGCGTGGTATTTAAAAATAGAATTATTGCACCATATTTCTATGAGAAAATGTTCGCTTACAATAGAACGGTGTATTAAAATGTTGAAAACAGTTATGAAAATGTTGAAAGGTGTGAAACGTTGCAAAGTATAGACTATCGTGTAATTTTCCATTCCATAAAACCCGTTATGAAGAAGTGTAGAAACTGTCTGGAAGAAAATGAAAATGTATTCGAACAACTTGTAGCTAACTACATTTTCACAATAGCCAAAGAAATACCAGATTTTAAATTATCAAAAAACGCTTCATTCAATTATTTCTTTCTTAATTGTATCTTAATCAGCACTTAAATCTTGGCCAATTTAACCGAATATGTAGCATTAATAATAACAAAATTAGTATAATACTGTGCGGGTATTTTTGAACAGCCTGTATATTCTGGAGTGTACAGTGTTTGCTAAAATATATAACAAAGGCTTCTTCGAAAAGTGCAAAATTGACCACGACAAGAGCACTAAAGGCACTTACCATAAAGTTCCATATGTACTCGTTTAGTGGGATACATCAGTGTGTTACATTTTTTAATTGCCTACCTCAAACAGTAAAATCACTTCCGGACATCAAATTTAGAAACGTATCATAGACATTTGCCACAAAAACTTTTATATACCGTTGAAGGAAGGGGATTTTAGGAGGTGTTGATTTTAGTGTTTGTTAATTGCCCAATATTTAATTTTACTCGATGTGTTTGTAAATAAATTAATGACGTCTTCTACACTTTAAATTTATTATAAAAGGTATAAGAAAATAAAGAAATAAATAACTAATTAATATATGTGTTAATTAATTATTATATATGTATATATAACTAATTAATTAATTTAATTTCTGTTGGTGACTGATTCATTAATAATAGAAGTAGCAAACCTAATAACGTCTTTGAAAATAATTGATTAAACATGTTAAATTTAATAACAAAATAGGAAACATCTAATTTAGAGGGTGATAGTAATTAGCAAAATAACAGTCGTCTCATTTAAGGTAATTGTAACAAACATACACCTGATAATAATGTTATAACGAACAATGTAAAAGACAAAACTGCCGATAATCCATATTAATTACGCCACTGTTTAGCATTATGGTCGCATCAACATCGTAATGATTGCTGGATGAAACAAAACATTAATTAATTGATATGAAAATGTGGAGTAATGTTTCATACGCCTGTATGTGTGGCGGTAATTACGTATTTTCTTGATATGTAAGCAGGAAGTACTATTGTTTGCGGTAACTTGCGGAAATAACATAAAGATTTTGTATGACTATTTACAATAATACACGTAATGTCGTATTTTATCTCGCTTCGCCTTCACATGACCGCAGGCGTAATATCTTACGTATTCAATTTATAATGATTATTGCCTCACGAAATTGTTTAAAATTCTTGGATATGTACATAATATGCAGATATGAATATTATATTGCCCCCATACAAAAACATGATAAATTGAATATTGCAATTAATCTGTGTAGTGTATGGATATACAGGGTGATCAATTGAATTCAAAATTAGAGCAAGCTAACGATGCCGAACCCGGAAATTCAATAAATTTTGAAACTTTGGGAATATGCAGATGACATACCTACATATATGTCACTACGTACTACGAGATTTTCTTTTCTGCGGAAGAACAACAAAAGAACAAAATTTGGTTTAGAGAATTTTAAAGTATCACGACACGGGGTTTGAAATCCTAAGAGAGCTTATAAAATAGTTTCAAGACAAATAAATAAATTTATTACGCGATCATATATCACCAATTACACTGGTCAACAAAATTTCAGATTTATTTTGTCCCACGAGGTAAAGTTGGTGAACTTGGTGGTACCTTTACACTTATTTCATATTTGTTTTCAGAATTTTTCTATCAGGCAGGGTTTCAGAGTGACAAAGCAATGAAATTTTGTGAAAGTATGTATTATAATATGTGTATAAATCATGAAAAAATGACGTACAAAGTGATATATTTACATCTCTTTTCGGCGTCCAACAATAGTCTGCCAACAGCAGGGCTTCATTTACCTTGGTATCATTAGCACTTTCATCGTCGCTTAGTGTCATCGATCGTGGAGGTTTAGGCACAGGTAATTTCGGGCTGTGAGGTGCTGGTCTCAGTGCAGATGGAATATTAGGATATTTTACAGTATTTTTGAATTTAGAAGTCATACCATTTATATTTGTTAGACAAGAATAGCAATCGGTAATATGATCTGATGGTTCCTTCCAAATCATAGGAATAGCAAAGGGCATATGTCGTTTACCTTTTGTCCACGCTGTAAGAAGTCTGACACACGTAACACAGCAAATGTGGGGCAGCTCAGCTTTTGTCTTCATCAACTACTTTACACTTAAAATACTGCTCATAGCACTTTTTAAAGAGAGGTGTGAAATTGATACATAATTGTCAATTCGCCGCAAATGTAGCAAAACGAGTTTGGGTGGTTTACACATTTCCTTGGCCTTTTTACAGGTGATCAAATGTTTCATTACAATAGCTTGAACGCAACACAACGCAGCA
This sequence comes from Osmoderma eremita, assembly GCA_031763485.1. Classification (NCBI taxonomy): domain Eukaryota; kingdom Metazoa; phylum Arthropoda; class Insecta; order Coleoptera; family Scarabaeidae; genus Osmoderma; species Osmoderma eremita. Next base: position 582,730 of record JARFOC010000649.1, read on the forward strand.
CTCTTTAAAACGTTAACAACGTCAGCGTATATGTTCATTCACCGAGCTCTAGCCAACAATTGAAATAACAAGAGATGCTATCTAGGAATGGGGAATGCAGGTCTTAACAGGTCAAGACATCTTCAAACATTAACCATTGCATGCTGCTTGATCAGTTTCGAGCTTTAGCCGACAACTGAAATAACGTCGAGACATGCTCTCTTATACTACATATCTATGCATGCATATTTTAGGTGGATAAGCGAACATCCTGGAACATAAAAACTAAGGGTGATGGAGAATTTCTGAAAACAGAATTGATTTCTGCATGCAAAAGTATATGGGAATCAGACATTTTTGTGCTTGGGACAAAAATCTCGTTAACCAATGTTATCCCAAACATATTTACTTGTAGAAAAAAATGTGTAAGAATGTTGATATAGTGGACTTCTTTTCTCGTTAGTTGAATGAGTTTTTCATTCAACTAAACAGTTTTTGTCTTAAAACTTTTTCTCTACCTCTTACCTTAGCGAGTTATGCGCAAGGCAGGATAGAATTTCCCATTTTCAAAAATTGATTTTACCCATTCAGAGTGTTTTTTGCAGAAAGAAAATTGGGTAGTCCCAAAGTTTCATGATTTCTTGAATTACCATGTTCGGTATCGGCCCTTAGTTGGCAACACTTACAAGCTGTCCCACGACCAACTGCAGCCATCCATATATGGAAAACTATTCACTGGGCAAATATGAAATTTTGGTAGATACTAAACATCAAGTTTGGCCTAATCGATCGAAATATCTACAAGCCTCTAACACTTTCGGTTATATCGGAAGTGACAAACAATTTTCTTAACTTAAATGGAACACCTGTACATTTTTAAAATGAATACTATTTCCACAACCATTCTAGCTCCTGTGTCTTGTATAATTTTTCAATATTTTGTTATTGTTTGCAGTTATTATTACATATTGAATGCCGAAAATACAAAGTAATTACTCCTTCTCATGTAAAAGTCCCTGAAATAGAAACTTCAGTTACGATTTCTTTTCCTACATATATTCCCATTCCGTGTTTCGTCACGCGCAAGCTATATTTAAATTGCGGTTTTCCCGTTATCTTAAAAAAAAATGAGAATACGATTTTACTTTCACAAAGTCATTGGAGTTTTATTTTATCTGGCATCACGTATAGTAGTTCTAGTAAATATTAAGGGATGATACGATCAATAAATAGTTATCTATTAATTTTGTATTATTGAAGTGGGTGTGGGTATGTTGTACGTCTTATCTACTTTATTTGAACAGGCTTTGAAGTATATTTTTAGTATTATTTAAACAAATAGATACCTTAGTTATCTAATAAAAATCTTAAAAGTAAGTTCGTTAACCATAATAATTTTTCTGCAACAATAGTTGCGAGTTGATATTGCTTGTGTAAATACTGGCGATCGATATTATTCCAAGTACCCTGCGTTTTCGAGGAAAGTCATTGTGTACTAATGACGGTACATCAAACGATGTTGTCGTCTTAATAATAATGCCATAAACCTCTATAGGGTTCAGGTCTGGGCTTTGGAAAGGCTAGAAACTGAATACCAAATTCCGCAACTAGAAGGTGCTGTGTGGTTGGCGAGATATGCTTTTGGTCATTGTCGAATGATGTTGCTGATGATGTTTATTTTACTCATAACGGCAAAAAAGTTTTCTTTTGTATTTTTAATATCGTATAAATAAACGAAACCCAGGCCTACATCCTTCATACCACAGCAACTGCGGACTAGCGACTCTTCTTTTCCCATGTCAACATCGCCGACATCGAAACTTGACTTGTGCTACTTTGCTCGCTTGTTTTCATGTATGAATCCATGAAGTTAAATTGTAAAAATCTTCCGAACCCCTACTTGTATTGTATAGTGTTATGTATCAGAATGTGTAGTGATTTTACAATATATTTACAAATAAAATATTCTTTTATCTTTGAATTGGTTCCATTATCTGCCACCGGCCGAATGTATTATTCCTTAAAAGGGTAGACTTCTTCCGGCCGAGGTCAGACATTTAAAATAATAATAATAACGTGCTTTATTGTCATGAAAATTACAAAATTTTATTGACAAAGCTAAGGAAAATTACAATTAAAAATGGTAAACAAACAAACAAGTAATACATAGTGTTGACACGCTAAGTTGTCAGGTACGTGTAAAAATACAAAAAAAATACAAAAAAAACACAAAAAAATACAAAGAAAATACCAACAAATACAAAAAAAAATACACAGCTTTAAATTTAAAATTTAAAATTTTACCCTCCTCCGAAAAAGTCGCTAACTGCGTAAACAGGTCTCATTAGGAGGTATGATTTAACCTTCCTGCGGAATTTTACAT
>JARFOC010000649.1:590935-602108 GCA_031763485.1 Osmoderma eremita
TGGAAGAGCGACGCCGCCGGGGGAGGTAGCACAAAGGGCCCAATATGGTGGCCCAAGTGCATGTGGCTTTTGCCACCTTCCCCCACCATTTAATCCATCCATCCATACAGTCTTCGTTGGATACGTTGGTATGTATATACCTATAAATAAAACACGAACAGAAACGCGCAGTTACAGTCATGTGCAGTTTCAGTTGCCGCGACGTCAGGCTAATGTGTTTCTAGCTTGATACTATCATTTTGACATTTGTCACGGACGTTTGTATCATTTCTTATGACAGGTGTGTAACCATTATATCAATATATTCTCATTGCAATGGAGTTGCATATCTTATATTTACAGAGAAACTCAAAGCCAACTAAATGAAATTCTTTTTCAAGCACACTGTGCACTCTTTGATACGAAATTTCTAAAGTTTTCACTAGCATTTTTGAATGGGTATAGATACTGGAACTCATTTAAGTATGTAGGCTTAAACTATGACATACGTAAACATACGTATTTGGAGCAAATTTTTAGAAAGGCAAACATGTCTTTACGTCTTATGGAGGACGTGCTTATGTACATATGTATGTAGCCCGAACAAATTCTAGATACGGAGAATTTCCTATTATAATCCAAACACGAGCGTTGAAAACTAAACAAATGGTTTTCCTTTACTATCGACTATAAACTATGGAGTAAATTCAGAAAAGGGAACGAGAATTTACGCTGCCGGCTGAATGTAATAAGTATTTTATAGATAATACATTTTATAGTAGTCATTGCGAAACGTGTGCGTGACATTTACTTTGATCGCATGCCAACTTGGCAAATTTTAATGTAGATCGGGAACGAGATATTCAAATTTCACCGTATGCGTGATCCTATTGTACCGCCGTACCTTAGTCAAATGTATTTAGTATGAACGCTTGCATCGCCTAGTAGTTTAACGATACGCATACAAAGCATATACACTGTCATTCAAATTGAATCGTGTCTTAAGCATTTAACAGTTAAGTCGGTTTTGTTTAACAAAGAATAGAACTAGGTATCTAGTATCCCATTTGATTTATTTAAATATTTTTTTAGCAAATTGGAAGCTGACAAAAATGGGATTGCCGCGAAACGCCATAAAAGAAAATTATATTCATTTGACTTGATATCGATCTTATCTCAATACATATTCTAATCAATATACGATGAGTTCAAACAATGGAATTGAATGTAGACACATCATGCAAGATTAAAATACTTCCATAATTCGGTTTTTTGTTTGATAGTTTAGAGAATATACAATGAAGTGGTCAATTTTTAATACAGAAGGAAGACAAAGTTGCATTTCATATCATTTGAAAGTTATTTTTTATATACAGTTTGCTAAAAAGAAAAATTGCGTGGTCATCTTCTGACTGCCATTTCCCGGCGAAGGCTTAAAAATGAAATTGTAGTAAAATAATAGATAACAAATTCTAAACTATAAAAGTCTCCAAAGCAAAATCAAACATACTTTCATTTATGGTAACGTTAACTCCCCTTAGGATTTAATTTCAACCTAGCGTTTACCCATCAAAGCTATACACAGTATCCATGACTCATTTGCGTATGCCAGGATCGATCTATAGGCGGTTTTAAAAGTTGTTATTTTAGTGTTGGTAGCTGTGGAGTGATAGGGCTTCATTGTTTTAATTATCCGGTCTTTTATTTTTACCATGCTTCCCGTCACTTTGAATTATCACTCTGAAGTGCTTAAACTTGCCGATCTGTTCGATTTCTCGTTTTATATTTTCTTTGTAACTATTTCTTTGTTGAGATGAGAGCAGACACAACAGATACTATGTATTTGAAAGAGTCCACCAGTTTGAATATTTGGGACTAACGGTAACAACAAAAAATCAATAAGAAAATGAGATAGATAAGAAAATCCTGAAGGGAAACAAAGTGGAGGGGTCGCTGTCAAGAATATTAAAGGCGAAAAGCTTTTAGAGAGCACTCAAGACGAGAGCTTGGATAATGACAAGAAAAGACGATCAAACGCTGAAAATGTGGGAAAGGAATCGGAGCTGAATATCAAAGACAACCTCAACAACCTTGGCCGAAATTACTCACTAGTCAATATTGGTGCTGATGACATTAGATTGGTGAGCGCACATTAGATTTCCTACTGTACCTTACGTTTACCAATATTCAGCAAAGGGACCTTTATTTATGCACCAGTCGATAAGCACGTCCAGATCATGTTGTAATGCTTCACAATCTTCGAAGCTACTTATGCCAGTAAAAAGGATCGTCAGCATAGACCAAATATTCAGCACCCGGTACATCGCATACATTAGTAATAAACATAATTTAAAAAAGTGGACCAAGACTTTAATGCTTAGATACTCCACTGTGGGCTGTATGAAGTTACACTGGTTGATCTTCGTGGAGCGTCCTTTGTTGAAGCCATGTTGACTACGTTGTATAAAAGAATGTATGTGCCAGGAAATCGAAATGTAGAATTATTTCAGAGATTTTAGAAAAACAAAATTAGTAATGGTACAGCTCGATAGTTGTTAACTTGATTCTTTGTTCAGACTTGAAATCAGGTACTGTTGCTTTCGATTTGCGGTCGTAGGAACTCTGATGTACTAGAGCATCATAACTAATCTTCAATTCACTTTTCAATTTTGCAGCAGCTTACTGTATTTCAGATTCTATAATAGTTCTTCGTTCAATATATTTGCATAAACAGAGTTATGAGCACTCACACAAAGACAGGTTATAGAATAATTAGCCAAGCCATTAACAATTTCAGCGGATTTGTAAGGCAGGGTAATATTATCGAACTTATTACCAGGTATTCCTCGGTAACCTCTTTTAGTATTAATGAATTCTATCGATTTTTAGAATGAGGTCCATAGCACGAATATACTTTAAATATGCCATTCCAACAGAAAAATCATTTATTGTAAAATTTTGTAATGATCATTTGCCGGTTGTAATTTACGTGCTGTTGTTCATTTCATTTTCGTCCTATAGTAAAAGCGCACATATTCAACCGTGACTACCGTATATATACATATATGTATGTACATACTTCAACGTATACAAAAATCATTAGGGAAGCGTGTATGTATAAACAACACACATGTATATAATTGTCTGTGTCAATTCTTGGAAATATTGATTGCGTAAGTCGAGCCGAGGTAATGGTTAATTTATCCATACGTATGGCATATAGTTATGTACTTGTAATGCTAGTTAACGTTTTCTCGTTCCGAAGTCCGAGAGCAAAATAGTTACGCAATTCTTTTAAAATAAACATTTTCTGTGTGTTGTGTAGGACACATGCACATCTGTTAAAATTGATGAAATTTCATGGGTCTAATCAGTTTATTTGTATCTATTGCGCATCCGAAGATTTGTTTCAAAGAGAAATAATATACAGTTGCTCAGGAAAGTATCCGGCCACCATGCAGTTTATCGAAACGGACAGAATACTTCTAAATTACAAGGTAATGAGAAACAACTAATGTGCATATTACATTCATTTATTAATACTCTTTAAGTGTAACAAAGTTTTAAATTCAAAATAATAAAAACTGCAGTAACAAAAAATATAACATAAAATACGCATTATAGCAAGCAAACAGAAGTATCCCGTGTTTATTGGGGTAATCCCCTACTGGATTACCCCAGTAAAACACCCGGGGAATCGGCGTGGAGACACACAATTTCATTATTCATTCGATTTACGTTACTGGTGTAAATTTTGTTACCGTTTATAAGTCTATTACGAAAATATCATGCCGAAAATTCGGGAAAGAAGTCTGGCAGAGAGACAGCTAACTGTTTCTTTAGGTTAACAAGGATATTCACAAAGAAAAATCGCCAGAGATACCGGCGTTCCACGCAGCACTATACAGGATATCATGCATAAGTTTTCTGTTCACAATAGTTTAACCAATAAGCCGCGCACTGGACGTCCAAACATATTAACGTCTCGAGAAGAGAGGAAACTTTTGCAAACTATTAAGCAAAACCCATTTTTGAGCAGCCGAGAAGTTTGTGCAGACATACAAACAGGCACAGGAAAATCACCCAATGTAGAAACTATTCGTCGAGTGATTCGAGCAGTGGGTATAGTCGACGTGTAAGTAGGAAAAAACCCTGGGTTAGTGAAATTAATAAAAAGAAGTTTAAGTTAAAAAATACCCCTTACCACCTTGTTGAGTAAAGAATTCTGAATACGCATTTCGGCAACTAAGTTGCCATCCTCAGCAGAGAACCATAAAGGAAAAAAATATAATGTCAATCGTAGTACTCCGAGAACAAGCCTGCTCTTAGAACGCCACTATCAAACATTACTTTTTCCCGCCTTTTAACCTCTATCTTATATACTACTTAATCGTTAATCATCGTGCAACGATTGGCAACGATCGGCTTATTAATACTAAGTAATTGTCAACGGAGCCAGTAAAAGTTAGTTACAATGAAATAACAATAACCGACAAGCAAGGGTTAATATATTCGGGTTATGAACAACAAATAAGAAGAAGGTTGGAGTTTGCTACCACTTACGTGAATAAGTTTGACGAATCTTGGAATAAGGTCAATTGGACCGACGAGGCAAAAATTTGAATTGTTTGAAACCTCCAGACGAAAATTTTTGTGGCGAGCACCAGGTACAGCGTTTAATCACGAAAATCTACAACCAATTGTGAAATACGGTGGTGGTTCAATTATAGTGCTGGGTTCCACGGCGGCGGCTGGTGTTGGAAAATTGGAGTTTATTGATGGCAAAATGGATCACATTCATTACATTCACATATTGAAGAAATTTAAAATCCAGTGCAGAAAAATTAGGGGTAGGAGATAACTTCATCTTTCAATAGAACAATGATCCGAATCACTATGGTCAAGAAACTAAGGAATGGCTACTATATAATGCCAGACATCAACTAAAAATCCCTCCTCAGTCGCCTAACGTCAACCCGATCGAACATTAGTGGGCAATATTAAAAACTAGTCTTAGCAAAAAACAGATTTCTAATAAAGAAACGCTAAAACAACATCTGTTGGAAGAATGGTAAGCGATAAACCCAAGTGTTAGTCAAATCAATGCCCAACAGGATGAGAGCCATTATAAACTCCAGGAGTTATCCCACTAAATATTAATTTCCTACCTGAAAAGTTTATATTTTGATCTTTACAGTTAGTGGCCGGATGCTTCTGTGTGCTTGTTAGAATGGGTATTTTATGTTATATTTTTTGCTACTGCCGTTTTTATTATTTTCAATTTAAAACGTTGTTACACTTAAAGAGTATTAATAAATGAATGTAATATGCATATTAGTTGTTTCTTGTTACCTTTTAATATTCTGTCCGTTTCGATAAACTGCATTGTGGCTGGATACTTTCGTGAACAACTGTACCTACATGTTAAATGCATATGCATGTCTATTTCTTTGTTTACGTTTCAGCTACTTACGTGAGTATATTCTTTTTAAATTGAATTAAATATTTATTGTTTTAAGAGCAACAGTCAAGGTTAATGAATGCAATGCAAGATCACCGAATTCAACTGTTTTCTTCAAGTGCTAAACTCAAAAATGAATCCTATTTTTACGTTCGAACTTGCAGTATATTTATAAGTGCATAAACATAAAAATTCACCTCCCAAAACTGTAAACACTATATGCATATTTAACAAGGAAGTTAAGAGGATGGCTTTTTAAATGTGACTGTAAATAACTCTAATAGTCCTAGCAAACCTGCAAATAACTAGAAAGTTTGGTCACAGTATCATTCCAACCATTACCCATAACTATTTTATTTTCTGTTGACGAGATTGCTTATTAGAACTATCATTTATTTCATTGTACAAAATACACCTTATTTCTGCAGTTATAGAAGTTTTGAATTGTCAATTGTTTATTTATTTTTTAAAGTTCTCATAATTAACTTCTGTTCATGCTTTACAGTATTTCCATTAGTATAATGGAAGTAATTATTTTGTCCGCATCACACACTGCGATACGGTTACTCAATTTTTTCCAAAGAACTACAAAAATGTATTTAAATCTATTTTAAATATTAAGCAAACTAAATCTGAAAATCGTATCTGTGAAATTCTCTTGTGTTCAACATTATTACAAAATTAACTCATCACAATTAATTCCCCAATTACTTCCATGTCCATTTATATATTACATAAAATACACGTATGTCCACATCGGAACAGGGGATTGCTTTGTGAATGACAACCGCGTATTCGAGTCCCACAGACAACGAGAGATATCCAGTCGCAGTGAATCATAAACCCAGCAAGGATACCCACGAATGCCGCTCAATCACTTAATACTGCTTAATTTTTCTGTGCTCTCAGATTACGGTAAAAAGTACAGTTTCTTATATTCATTTTGTAGCTGCTATGCGATATAGGAGAACGAAAAAGTAATTATAAGTAGGAAATTAGACAACGATTCTTATTAAATTAAACAAAGGAAAAATAAGCTCTACAATTATACAAAATAAATTGAAATTCTAACAATGTTATTTCATGGAGGATTTTTAAAATACACCCATCCGTGTCCGAACAATAGCCGAGCCTATTGTAAAACTCCCGCCTCACTATTTCGAGATTTCTAGGAGTTACTTTCGCAAAAGTTCTACTTGCAACTATTGCCAACTCGTCTTTGTTGCAAAACTGTAAAGATTTTGTTTGACATGGCCCATAGCAAAAAATCGCAGGAGTTGAGGTCGGGTGATTGGGGTGGCTATTTTATCGTACCCTTTCCGGCAATAACACGATTAGGAAAGTGTTTTCTAAATACTCCATTACTAATCTGGTGTTATGCGCGGAATAACCGTCTTGCATAAACCAAATTGCATCACAATCCGTGTTAAGTTGACGCACAGCTGGAATAATTTGCGTTACTGCCGTCGATAACAAATGGTCCTAAAATGCTATCACTCAAGATGTACTTCTACTGACACCGATTTCGTTTGCAATTTGCCGGCTAGAGCAAGGTCCGCCTATTTCAACCAACAAAAAAACTCTCACTTCTCTTTCCTCCCGTTCGGGAGGTATTAGAGGGGTTCGTCTATTTGTTGGCATTTACGGCAATTCCTGACCACACAGCCAAATTACCTATACACTTTGACGATCCTTTCAATCGTCGAATGCGAAGGAACAGGACGATCCACGTACTCTACGGCAAATAGATCGACCGTACTTTGGTAGGAATTTCCAGCAAAATACCATGTTATAATTTGTACCTTCTCTGCGGTTGTATAAGCTAACATAGTGTATCCGAAATCGACGATCACTTGTTAGAACTTTGCGTGCGCATACACAGGTACAAAATGATTCAGATAGGCGAGCTGCGTGCAACGGCTTGCATGCGACAAGGTTGGCCGGCGGGGACAAATGCAAGTATGCCAGATCGCGCTACGTACAGTAAATATCGCACCCCGGTGAGAGCTGAGCATACGTGTATACACATACTATACACTAATTTGTATAATAGCCTCCAATAAGAGGTAAAGCCAAGATAAACAAAGAGTATTTTTAAACATATTTCTGACCTTGATTTCTTACATATGCGTGTATGTACTTTTCATACTACTAGCATGGGAAAACGCTTTCCAAAAAAAAAAAACTTTAGTAAGGAAGAATATAGGTATTATAAATTATTTTTGCAAATTTTGGCATATACGTAATATGCCCAAAGATCAATTACTCAGAGAGTCAGAAAATCAGCCAATGGTATAGCAACGTAATGTTTTGTATTAAGAAACGAATCTTAACGAAAATACGAGAACGCCTCGACTTTCGACACCTCGAGCTTCGTCGTTATAAGTTATAACTAGAGTTCGGAATATATACAAAGCGCATATTTTTTATTAAGAATTTAAATCCAATATTTGGAATATTTCCTATCAGCATTCAATTAGCACTAAGAAAAAATTTCATATTTCGCATAATATTATGGTTCAGCACATATCATTGGTTATCTCACGTAAAAGTGAAGACTTGCTGCTTTTCTAACAGAAAAGATTACATTTTTTGACATATTGATTTGTTTATGGAAAACTTATTTGCGATTAAACAAAATGTATTCTCACGAGGAAGTTCAGGGTAGAGCGAAAACACTTCAAGAACTACACATATGTCATCCTGCTTAATGAACTGATTGGTAACATTTTTCTTACGATTGAAGTTCGTACCAGTTGTTATTATAGTATATAAGCTGTGTATATATATATTATCAAATATTAATAGCGTTGGTGGTGTAAATTCGCCCATATCAGTTAGTGACGTATATGTGCTTCTTAAAGTATTTTACCATACTGCATATTCGATAGCCGCCTATTTGTGTCAGTGGCTACAAACAAGATGCCCAGACGAACTTGGGTGAAATACATGTTCAACATACGTTATACCATGTGATCAATATAAATACATATAAATATCTATTACGTTCAGCATTTAGAAAACTAGTGATTAGTGATTGGCTGTGATGTATCCCACTCTACACCCATAAAATTAATTTCTTAAATTAAATATATGTATCTCTTTATTTGCTTTCATATATTTTATTTAAAACTTACAAGTTTGTGTAGAAAGTGTAATTAGTATAAGATTATGTTTCTCAATTTTAACACTTGTTAGATAGGTTCAAAAGGTGAAGTATGTATATAAAAAATATATTTAAAAAATACATAAACATACTTCTGGAATCGCACAACACGTCTGATTGTATACTTCCGGGCATCCCTCACGTACAGACAGCTGTTTCGGACTGGCTAGTTCTCATCAGTGCACGTCCGAGGAATGCCTGTCGCTCGTTCAATAGGGTTAGATAGGTTTACAAGGGTTAGATAGGGTTAAGTATAGTTTAAATTTATTGAAAGAAATATAATTATTTCTTAAAACAAGAGTCGCATAATATTCGTCAATTTTTTGGTGCTAGAAAATAGAGAAAATTAGTTGAAAAATATTGTTTTGCGTATATACAAAACACAGATTTTTTTGAGTGAATGCAAAATTATTTGGTAAAAGTATATATTTCCCTGCGTGTAGAATTGAACCGCTTCAACCAAGAAATTACCTCAGCCAAAGATACTATGTGTTACACTTTTTTCCTTTGTATGTAGTTTTTACCGAAGATGAGAATATAGTTGTCGAAATTCGCGGTGGCACAGCTGCACCGACCTTATGAAGGTAGGAAAAAGCGAGGACACAACTGTGCCTCTTGGTCCTACCGTTCTGCATGGCCTTCGTGCTGATACTAAAATGAGCGCAAAGATAAACAATGAAAATTTTAATAGACAACAAATAACACCTTTTGCTGCATTATTACATTACGTACATATTAATGTAAAACGTTTTTGCCTCCCCTTAAGGTTAATATTTTAATACTTAATAATTTAATCTTAAACTTCTGTATATACCCAGCATAATTTTAGGTAAATCCGTGCAATTTTTTAATCCTTTCAGTCATTGGCCCAGTTGTGCCATTAGATTATAAACCTGGCTTAAATCTAAGTAAATCGTCACAGCTGTGCCCTGCCCGTCAAAATATGTATCTAGTATTATTTATTCAATGAAGCGGTAATAGTATTTTGATTTCTATTATTTTAAGTCGCTGTCCTCTATTTTATATCAATATTAATTTGTTTAAAAAATATTATGTTGCTATGACATTCCTTCCTCTTTTTATTCTCACCTCTCTATACAGGATAACGCATTAGTGTGGCAAAGCTCGATATATCCATTGTCATATAAGTATATAAATTGTAGACAGTCTTAAGATTTTAAAATCATTTTCATACCACCAGGGTGAACCAAACATACGTTTTCTTAGCTGGAACAACCCGTATATTATTTCGGATTTCGGTTAAACTCAAGCCTCATACCGCCAATATACAATTTCATTGAATATACAGTGTGTTTCAGAAGTTACGGTCAATTTTATATGCAAATCACTGTATGTTCAAGGTCTTGTATACTGCAAACAACACTGAAATTTTTCTTTTACAAACAAACATAGATTTTTGATATTGGCACACTTTTATAGCAAAGTGACATTTTTTCAAAATTATCAAAGCTGAATACAGGGCGAGTCAAAACTCAAATACATTAATTTCTCAATTATTTTAAGGGAATCACCCTATATTTTATATCATAAAAAGAAAGAATAGTTTAGTTACTTTCATTTTTATTAAGCACTCTCTGTATCTAAAGTCATTAATTATTTCTAAGATGTTGTAAAGTCTTGGGATTAAGTAATTGAACCACATTTTTTGGAAGGACGAGTGAACGGTCAAGTTTATTTAGACTTTTTAGAAAATTATTTTGCATTGTTACTGGAAAATGGCCCCTAATCGTTCGTCCAAGGATGTGGTATCTACACGGAGCTTTGTTACTTCACACTTGACAGGGAAACCAATTGAGTGACTAGCTCGATCACCGGAGTTCACTAAAATTGACTTATTCATGTGGTGATATGTAAGAAAAACTTTGTATAGCAAACACCGCCAGAATAAGAGAAGCATTCTCGAGTATTAATTAAGAAATGTAAGACCGCTTGAAGAACGGCTGCAATGTTGTATTGGTGGATATTTTGAACATTTATTATAACTACATTGTAAACACTACAGTTAATTAACTATTAATCATTAGTGTAAATAAATGCTAGTATTATGTAGTTGTATTAAACATTGACTGTCATTTTCCCAAGACTAACTTGTTATATTAGAATAGTTTCAAAAAATCTCACTTTTTATAAATACTTTGAAATATCTTAGAAATTAATGACTCAAGGTATAGAGAGTGGTTAATAAAAGTGAAAGTAACTAAACTATTCTTTCTTTGTATGATATAAAATACAGGGTGATCCATTTAAAATAATTGAGAAATTATTATATTTGAGTTTTGAATAATGCAATGAAATTGTGGGTGTGAGGCATGAGCTTAATCTAAATCTGAAATAATATATAGGGTGTTCCGTTTAAGAAGACGTATGTTTGGTTCACCCTGGTGATACCGAACACCCTGTGTACATGGATGGATTGATTAAATGGTGGGGGAGGGTGGCAAAAAGCCACATGCATTTGGGCCACCATACTGGGCCCTTTGTGCTACCTCCCCCGGCGGCGTCGCTCTTCCACCACCTACCCGAGCCAACCCAACCTGAGTATGAAC
>JARFOC010000649.1:608990-625692 GCA_031763485.1 Osmoderma eremita
TAGATCTACCCGGGATGTATGCGTGTTGGTTTGGATGAAGTGGGTTTTGGAGCAACGCCACTTCTCTTATATGTCGGGCACATAGCCGTTCCAGTGTTTTCAAAAGAAAACTGGTCAGGCTTATGGGACGGAAAGATTTGTATACATGAAAATTATTTTAAAATATTAAGTGTAAGACTGTCTCCAATTTTCGTAAATAACTTTTTTTGATATCTTATATGATAACGGATATATAATTAGTATATCTTAAGCATGTTTAATTATCCAGAATGCGTAGTGGTCATTCTCAAACAGTATACAAAACGTATAGCGAGTGGTGTCGGTAGTTAAAGTAAATACAAACATACGCATATAAATAAATTAAACTTCAAAGAAACCAGTCGAGGTTATTTCATAGGTTTAACCTAATGCGAAATAAAGAAATATTAAGACTCAGTAAGCTACATACGTCGTTTTTATAATCGAAAAAGAGTATAGTTGTGCTAACTGTACTAACACAACACTATGCGGATAATCGGGTTCAATATACATATGTATGTAGGTCTGTAACGAACGACACACTTCGTAATAGTAGCAAAACTAGGTCATCTCTATTAAAATTAATGCACTGACTAATTTCGCCTGTTGTGAATATAAAAAAAATTCTATGCGTATACCGATCTAGAATTAGTAAAACAATTTGGGTGTATACAGGAAATTTATATTTTTGCATTTACAATGATGGCATGGCATGAGGCTTTGATTATTCATAGTAAGATATACAGGGTCTCCCAATTTGAGTGACCTATTAAAATATTTGATGGAAATGTACAAAAATTCAGAAAATAGGTACACTGCTATAGGCCATAATGAACTTTCAGCCTAAATTATTATCACTTTAGCATCACTTCCGGTTTACCGCCATTAACTTCCTTATTTTAAATGGAATATTATAATTTTTATTGCAAACTCTGATTACAAACATTATTATAAATACATAATGTTAAAGTTTCCCTATACCTAAATGTAACCGATTTTGAGATATCTTCAAGCTTACGTAAAAAATCGCTTTGCCTGCCTTTCATTTAAAAAAAAAATGTTTTGATTCAAGTTGCTTATCATTTGAAGATATAATCCTTAGGTTTTGAAATCATAGCGTAAATATCCCTGAAAATTTTACAGTCTGGTCGCGATACGGTGTCGAATATCATTACGTTTAACTGTCCAAAACTCAATTTTCTTCAATGGAACACATCGATATTTTACGTAAGCTTGAAGATTCGGTGCTTAGTAGGTGTAATTTACACCTGCAGATATATAAATTCATGGAATTAGTGCTTTCCAGCAGGTATACGTAAAAACTACTGTTTGAGCAATATTTTACAGATAGAGGAAATGGAATATAAAGAAATATTTAAAATATTGCTTTCTGACACTAGCTTCCATGCTAATTCTGGGTTATTGCGCCGCTGTGTAACGACAAAAATATTATCATGCCATCACGTTTCTAGATATTACCTAAATATTTTGAAAGGTACTATAAATACCACAGGAATAATACGATTATAAATATAAATATCCATAGATAACTCATCCATAATCGATAGGTCTACATTCGTGTCCGTTCCGTTATAAAATAAATACGTACCCCTATAATAGGTTAAAACAACAGATGCAAACATACTGAGAGACATGGAAATTTCCTGTGCGTTCCACTTTCACTTCATTTTTATACGTAATTAGGCAATTAACTTTCCGATTAACAATAGTAATTGCGTGAGGTAAGTTTCCCATTACAACAGCTATAAAATACGTAACAATTACGTAGAAAATCACAAAAGATAAATAACAAACTAAGGAAAACCAAAGATAATTAGCCGAGTCGAATATTCAAGCTGCCATTTTAGTGCAATTTTATATAGAGGATTTCTAAAATATCTCTTCGATTCACTATTCGAAGGGGGGAAAATTATTATGTTCGAAATTTAAATCCTATTGTGTAAACCAAGAATTCCTATTCGGAAAAGTTAAGCAAACAGTTTGAATACAAGGTTAGTTTTATGGCACATCAGTAATGATTTATTGCCAATAAATACATTAAATTTCATTGTAAAAAAACGCTTTGATTTCTAAGACCAGACATCAGAGGCAATAATGTTCTTTACAAACATACTAAATGTCATTTTAATCACAATATTTCCTTAAAGCTGATTCATTCAAGTTGACAAAATCTTGTTTTGAATTTAAACATAGAAATAATATGGTTATGATTGGTAGTATAAAATAATAGGATACGGTGGCTTAAAATTGTAAAAATGGATGAATGGTGAATGAATTTCAATATTTAATATTAATATGGGCAATATAGATAAAAACGATTTCGTCGATGACAATATAAAAGGTAGAACTGTTGCAGTTCCTAAAAGTATGGAAACAGCTAGGAAGATAGTTAACATCATAGCAATTAGTAGTGTCGGAACTGAAAGTGGTTTTTGTTTAACGACTGATTACCGACTAAACTTGGGAACACTTTATCTTTTGAACACATTTCTGACCATGAATTTACTTGGCATAAATCTAAAAGATTTGGACTCTATACCTTTTGTAAATTCCTAGATTAATTGAAACCACACAATGGCTGTGGACATTAGAATACACCATAAAAAAGAAAAGAGATTCAATGGAAACCAAATTTCTATTTGTAAATTGATTTATTTTACATTATCATGTGATAATATCTTGAATAAAAAAATAATGTTATATTTTTTTCACTATCTGTTCAATGGAATACATTTCTTTTTAATATTATTTCACGAGCAACAACTTTTGCCGTACCATCTACAACGAGTACAGACCCTAGATCCACCTGATCATGAAGCACGTTAGACTTTTTCTGCTGATTTCTACGCAGTGATGCTGAGGTCTCAATTTTGTTGCCAATATTCTTTTTCTGATGAATTAGCCCGGGTTAGCCAGAAATTCCCACAATACGCAAATGTGGGCCGACGAAAATCCTCATGCTATTATGGAATCCGGATATCGGCTACGTTTTTCATTGAACACTTGGATGGGTATTTTGGGGAACAGGTTACTAGGTCTAACCGACAAACAGGAGCTTACCTAAACCTTCTGCAGATCACATTGAGTGGTCTTTCAAACGAGATTCCTTTGAACCAAAGGCAACAAATGTAATTATTGCAAAATGCGGCGTATTTTTCGATTGACGTTAGAAAGCATTTTGACGAAAATGGGAAGGAAGGGGAGCACCTGTATCATGGTCTGCATGATCGTCCGATTTACACCGCCTTGATTTCTTTCTGGAGGAATCTTTCAAAACTTTATTGTACGCTGCGCCTCTAAACGACCTCGAGGAGCTGCGGTAACGAGTAAATCACCGATGCCATCGAATCCAGAGCAATGTGAGAGTTTTCGAAAGAGTTCGACGGTCCTTAGGCATGTCGTGCATGCTATGGCATGGAGAGAGAGTACTTTGATCATCTCTCTTGACTTTCTACCTTTGTTTTTTGTCCACAAATGCATTATTTGTTTGTACATAATAAAAAAGTCTTGTAAGAGCAAAATACTTCGTATCTACGAAACCGTCTAGTTGATGATCCATGTTCATTAAGACTTCTCTGCATATTTTGAGCCATACTATTCCCTCTCAAAATTTGTGACACATCTTTTGACACCCTGTAAAAACTGTATTATCATCAAAAACCGATCTTTTTCATTACTGTTATATGATATCGTTGTATCTCTGTAGTCTTGTAAACAAAATAAAACAGTAGATAAAACACGTTCTGTTTTGATGTTAAAAATTCAAGAGTGTGGTCAATTGACAATTATTCGAGTTAGAAGTTTTAAATATAACTAATTGTAAGGTGGATTCTTTTATAGGGAAGCCAGTGGGCCATGCTGCGAGCAAGGTGAGGAGCAATCACAGACAAAATGGACAAAGTACTCACCTTCTATTAGGTTGACGTAAAAAAAGCATTCCTTCTATTGTCAATTCTCCGAAAAATGTGGTGAAGGCTTCTTGTATTCTTGAAGAATAAACGTTCTGCATTAACGAAGTAATATGCGCGCAAAATAATTCTTCGCACAACTTTCATATTCTTGATTCTCACCGATACACTGATTTCGCCCGTATATTGATTTCGAATTGTTAGAAGACGACATACTTTATACCCCGATCCTGATGATCCTGACACACCAAACGATTTCCTATGGGATCAGCAAGAGCTCCGGCCCATCACACTCGTCCTGTGCATGAGTACCTCAATACGATTTTCCATGAACGATGGATGGTCGACGGGGTCCAGTTCAGTGGCCGGCCAGATCTCCAGATTTGACACCTTCAGATTATTTTCTGTGCGGTTATCTTAAGGTGTAAGGTCTACGTTAACCGACCAAACAACATCGAAGACTTAAAGAATAGGATAATAGACGAAGTGAGATTGGTAGAAGCTAACGAGGTTAATAGGGTTTTGCCGGAATTTCAATATCGTCTCGGATACTGCCAGGAAGTTTTTATTTATTGCATTTTACAACTTTTTCTAAATAAATAATCATATGTTGATATTTCAAGTTACATTGCATTTTTTCTCGAAAACAGTTGAATTCAAGTATAGGACATGATACATAAGATATGTTCTGAATTTGACGTAGAATTTAAAAATGAAAAAAAGGTATTTCCATTTAAAAAAAAAATAAGTGAGCTGTCATAACATGTTTTAGGTCAGCCTGTATACATGTCCGAGCGTTTCTTCGAAGAAAAAACACCTGAATTTTAAATGAATTTATTCCAGCCTTTACTTGCTCATATCTATGTACAACGTATAGATATGAGCAAGTAAGATAAAATATGTATTTAATATTAAAATTTAATTCCCACATGTTTCAATTAATAACTAAAATAGAATTAGAAACGCTTATACTTATTGCCAAAAGAAAGAACAAAAACTAAATAATTAAAACAATTATTAAGTAATTATTCGTTGCCATTTGATGTGATTTTTTACGGCCACGTGGACTTAAATCGTTGTACTCACTAGGAAGTTCTACCACGTCCGCTACCCTTGAATCTTTTTTTTTCTCTAATATACTTGATAGATCGAGCAATGCTCTTCGTCCTGATGAAATTGTTATGACCTGCGACACCTTCAAACTGAACTCATTGGATGCTGAACTTGAGCTAATAAATAACTTTTAGTCACGCCTCTCTCATCAACTGTATTTTTACTTTTAAGTTTTTCACGAAAGCTGCCAACACAAAAATGTGGTATTGCAATAACATTTTATATTTTTGTGTCAACTTTAACAGACGATTTACTGCTTACAATGCCTTTGGGTGGCCTTTCTTTTCGCTTGACAAGATTAACCGTTAACTCGCAGTCACTGACTGGAAAATGGGTAACCCTAAAATAATTTCTAAAAAGCTGCATGCTGCTCGGGTCTACGATAGCAGCTACCACGTACATATACAAAAGTCCTGTAAATGGGTTAAAAATAATGTTTGAATAAAAACCGGAAAGAAAATTATTTTAAGAGAATGGAAGCTCGGAAACCACACTTCAATATACAGAAAGGAAGCTGCTGAGCTGGCTATTGGAATTTGTAGTAGAAAGCGAGGAAGAAATTGTAGGCGCAAAGCGATATCTGGAAACGTCTCGACTGTTGGAGTATTTTCGCTGTGTGTTGGATCTACGAAATAATATTTGGCAAAGATCAATCCATAGGTGTCCCTCGACGAATATTGTTTAATAGTTTATTTAAGTAATGTATTTGTACAATGATGTATAATATTGAAATAGAGTGAATTGTCGAGACAAATGAATTTAATATTAAATTAATTTAAAAAATTATTGGTTGTGTAAAAATTCAAACTGATTTAATTGACTCCATTTACTATGCAGTTAACAAAAGAATCGAATTCGGAATAAAAAATTGCGTTTGCTTTTAGTTGCAGGTTGACGAAATTGCTGATGCGTCTTGCCGTAGGTAGGTACACAATTATTAGCAATTTTCCATTATATTTTTAAAGGACATATTGTAACGTTTGATGGGATTTTTTGATACTAGTAACGCAAGGATATCTTTAATCTACTAGTAGAAAATTTCAATAAATTTAATTGGAAAAAAATTAAACGGTCAAACATACGACGGTGCCGCTGTAATATCTGGAGATTTTAAGGCTTAGGTACAACAAGCGCAGGTCAAAGGTATGGCACCAACTGCATACATTATTTTTCCCACCGTCTAAATTTAGTGCTTATAGACTCAACATGAATGATATAAGAATGCAAAGTGTTTTTCGCAACATTATCAGACTTGTCAACATTTTTTTTTCTAGATCTTTAAAAAGAACTTCTATTTTAGATAAATTATTATCTGTCAATAAGCTCTGCCAATAAGGCTGGGCGTTAGATGTCTCTGGGATTCCTTCGACGTGCACGGATGAGTCCGAAACAGCTGTCTGTACGTGAGGAATGCCTGGAACTATACAGTCAGACGTGTTGTGTGATCCCAGAAGTATATTTATATATTTTTTAAATATATTTTTTATATACTTCATATTTTGAATAAGCTCCCAATATATTCCCAAAGGAGATGGAATATTAAAACGAGAATTGTACAAACTATATAAAAAATAGGGACACCTTCATTGAAGTTTCTGATTTCATTATTTCTGAAAATGAATTTCACCATAACTATTCGAGAAGCAGTAGGTTATAGAAGATGTTTAAATGACTTTAACGGGCTCTTTTTACTACCAGGATTTTCATATCGTATTTAAAAAAAAAAACGGATTTAATTTATTCAACTATTCAACATAAATTGCGCAATACATCGTATTGTAAAGATAGAAATCAAAATCTAATGGGTACGTTACAAAAGCATAGACCTGAGGAATATTATTTTGTTGAAATCTTTGATAATACCATACAAACATTAATGCTATTAACCACAGATCCAGAAACGAGTAGATCATCTTTTAGACGGTTATACTATGAAATTTACAACATAATAATGTAGATGAAAATCCGATTGATTTTTGACCTCTTGGATAGAACTAAATTTTCTTTGTTTGAAAAAAATGTGTCTAACGTTTATTCAATTTTTTTTAAGACAAAGTGGAAAATGAATTAAAAGTTATATACTCCGACCCAAATATTTTAAGCTGAAAAACTTTACGCTTTATTTTTTCAAATTCCTTGGAAGAAGACATTTCACAAGCTTATAAATTTTTATCAGTCATTCTGTTGTTGCCTGCCAGGTCAGCATCTGTAGAAAGAAGCTTTTTCACGCTTAAGCGCATTAAAACATATTCTAGAAATACCATGCTAGAAGCCCGGCTAAGGAATTTGTCCACAATTGCAACAGAAAAAGAATTATGGTGGATCACCTAAATCATGGTTTCCTACAACCGAATTGTTCGCTCTCGCACTGTATGCATATAAATGATGGAAAAAACCAAATAAACGCGTAGTAATTATTTATGCAGGTACGCCGTTTAAATGCATAAAATCGAGTATTAGGCATGTATTTACCTAAAATTGTATGCAAATCTATAATATCGACAAGACTAAATAGAAATGAAAACGATAAAATACATAAAAAAGTGCAAAAAGATTTAAATATTCGTCTGTAACCGTCACATATAAGAGCTACATAATGAAATTCCAGCCCCTACTTAATTTGGATAATAAACATGTTACCATCCCCTAGATACCCAGGTAGGAAAAAAACATGGTTAGGGCGGGAGTAAACAGATCAATATAACCAATGAAAGCAGTTTGTGGAAAAGGAACGTACACATCTGGAGTTAGAAACGAATTTATACATCTAGAACATTACCCTGCACTGTCAAGTATTAAAACGATCAACATTGTTAATAAATTACCACCTTTTTTTGCCTTTTACGTTTAATTCAAATATGGAAAATAAATACTTAAACATTAAGGTTAAAAATGGTAAACATTAAGGAATTAAAAAAGAAATAAGTGTCTTTATATGAATTCTTTATTACAACCGTTATGTATCACACAATAAGTTATTACTTTGTATATGTAAGAAGAGAGAGTAGTTTTAATAGTATTTTAGACTTTTGGAACCAAATAGTAGTAGGTATATGAATCTTCATTTTTTTTTAATAACTTTTACCTTCAGTAAATCTATGCGCTAATCATTAATTTATTTATTCCACCACTTCGAAATAATTTTGATAACAAAATGTAAAAGTTGTTATATTTTGCGGTGTGAAATAAATTATATAACTAAATTTCCATTTGGACAAATCACATAATATATTACTCAAACACAAAGACAATTTCATAAATGCCAAAAATACTGAATCGCCTACTGAAAAAAAAAATTATTTGACACACTACATAAAGTCTACTCACCTCTTAGAAGCCAATACAGGGTTATAGAACTATTTGTATCTCTTTCTGGTTGCAGAATTAACATATATATCATTTACTACTGCCCAATGTTATCTAATACTTCCAAACGATTTTAATAAAGTGAAATCACACATTATTATTATTATTATTAAAACTTTATTAATACATAAAAAAAATTATAGGGATAGATGTAGAAAAAGAACGTCAAACAAGGAAAAGGATAATAAAATACATTGTAAATTCTCTTAATTTAACTACTAAAACAATATACACCTATAATTAAGTATTAAAAAAGTCATATACATATGTATGTGTAGAGTAACAGTTTATGCATAACTATACTCTTTCTGTTGTTGTCTTAAGATGTGTACAAGTACTGATTTTTTTGATATCACTTGGTAGATCCCATAAAATATAAACTTTCTTGGAATCGTGCCTATCTGTGTTGTGGTAATAAATAATTTTTTGCTCTAATACATATCGATGAAGTCATTTTCCTTTGTGTTAATCTGTTTATTTTTGTCGTATTGTGTAACTTCTCTATTCTGATATTTATCTATTACGGTTCAACATTAAAAAGAATTTACTCATCCATAAGATCTTATAATAAATTATTAGATATGTTGAAGATTTTATAGGTTGACAAAGTGAAATACATCCGCATATCGTCGATACAAACATTAAAATACAGAATTTCCCCATGATAACCAAATTTATTTTTATAAATTATTAAAACGAAATCTGCTTCAGCAATTACTGTTAATGACGAAGCTACATTTACCTAAATTTACCTTTTTTTTGTTTGTCTTAATTAACAATTAGAATAAAATAACTTATTCATTCAAAGTTGAAATTTTGCACTTTATTGCAAACATAACCAAATTCTACTGTATCGTAATATTTTAATAGTTTCATAGTAGATAATAAATGCTGACGTCAACACTCAGAACTTCCGGGTTGTATCCTACATTTATTCAACGGAAAATTTCCATTAATCCATTTATGGATCCCGTACAAATCCTCATCCACAAAACCTGACACGAATGCAGTACCCTCAAAAGATCAGATTTGTACCCAAACGATTGCTTTCTTTCGGGTTACCTGAAAAAGTTTGTAGTTTATTGCATTACATGAGATAAAAGAACATATACATTATCCTCTAATATAATCTACTAATCAATTTTTTTTGTTATAATTCTGTAATTCAATTTTTACACTAATCATCACAATTCATTTCATTTTCTAGTAAATGAACCACCTTATACTGTAATCAGCACATTATCCGGATACCTCGAATCAGAGTTGTTGCCCTATAATAACATATCCATACTTCAGATAAGAATGCAATCTGTACAACTTGCAGCAGCAAGATTTGCAAAAGAAACTTTAAAATTTAATGAAAAAATAACGTGTCAAAATGATTTACATTACTCACTCATTTCATCTTTTTCGTACGATGAGACAAAAATATTAAATGTAGAGTCAAAATAACTGAAGTTGAAAAAAAAAATTTAAACCGTAAAATAGCTGTCAAACAAAGCTGTCAAGTTTCGTATTAGGTATCATGCCTAAATTCAATCAACTATAGGTACCAGAGCATCATTGTTAAGTGATGACTAGCTTATTTATTATTAAGTAGATCTTGTTGCTCAACTGGAATATTTACGGTTTATACATCTCTCGCAAACGAGTATGCAGCCGCTGTAATATAATATTGTGGGCGTCCTATTATAAACTAAATAACTCATTACGTTCACATCGTAAGTCCGTTTCAGGAAATATGCGCATGATGTGAACAGATACACGTACTTTCACATGTGTGTATATGATTCAGAATCTGCGTTAATTTTAACAATTTTCTCCAAACAAACGTTATTTTAACTGTAAATAAAAGTTGAAGCAAGAAAAACTTCATTTCACGTGTAAATACTGAATGTGAAAGTATATATGATTGTATTGTCACTGCCGATCTTAAACGAAACAATTCAGACGTGGGCTAGAACATCCTTTTTTTGCGAAATACATTTTTTTCGAATTCCATCCGGGCAGATAATCTAATCCGCTACATTGCGTCCGGTCACGTAGCACCAAGACTGATGCACCAACAATTACAATACTTTAATTATGTCAAAATGTAATATAAGACTAGCATTCATTCATTCGGTAATGTCTGAAAACTAATTGAAGTCATTGATGAAGAAGATTTTGTTATAATAATTTACTAAAATGCATAGGATAAGTAAGCATGGGAAAATTCTGTATTTTAATGTTATGTGACTTTGTTAGTTACATAACAGAGATAATATAATCAGGAGAGATGGGGCACTTAACGTTAAAATTGAGTGCCTATCCCTCTGGTGGTCTGCGAACCCAATTAAACAGATTACTGCGTGAAATCGAAACCGTCAATGCCTGTTTTTTGCGCAACTTGCGCGCTCGCTTTCTGAACAGAATTATAGTTGGAAATAGAACATGAGCTACTTAGAAATCTGCACGGCAGAATTTATACACTTTTTGGCACATTTTGTGAATGATATTATCGAAAAAAAATCTTGTATAGAAGAATGATTAGAATTTTGATTGGCATTATGCATCCAAGTCAGTATGTCAAGTCTGAAACATGCTTATTATTTCAATTACAGTTTCCTATTTTTATTATGACAGATGCGAATTTTAAAGTCAGAGTTCTCAACTTAAAACTAAATTCGCATGACCAACGAAAAATAGCACTGTATTAAGTGTATATTAATTATTCATGTTATCACTAGAAATATTTGAAAACGCTTGGGCTTAATCGTTATGTTGCTGTTAGGTTATCAAACTTAATCTACCATTGTTAGACTATGACTTTTCTAACGGTTGTGCATCGTTATACAGTAATAACGCGCTTGGTGCGATCGCTATGCACATCAAGCTATGCTTTTACACAATTTGATAAATGAGTGGGGGACTATGAATACGCACACCACACGTTTGTCGCTTTAGTATGTTGGTGATGGATAATTACCTTGGTGCATTTCCCCATATTACCTCTCTATTATTTTTATAATGGATTCTTTTCCTTTTTAATGTTCTCTTCCCAATCTATAATAGGTTAGGGTTATGCTTAGCATGGACATGAGAACAATTTCAACATTTGCTAAATTATTTCTAGCAGTGATTAAGTCTATAAAATACAAAATAGGATACGGTGGCTTAAAATAGTAAAAAAAAATTTTTTTTAAATTATTACCCTTACCACCTCGATGAGTGAAGAACTCCTGGATACGTATTTCGGCAACTAAGTTGCCATCCTCAGCAGAATCTACGAATGAAGATAATGTTAGACGTCGCACTCTGGGAGATTTGCACCACACAGAACACCACTTGAATAACACAGTGTGAGGATGGCAACTTAGTTGGTGAAATACGTATCCAGGAGTTCTTCACTCATCGAGGTGGTAAGGGTAATTTTTTTATTTATTTTTTTTAGTGATTAAGTCTGTTTGAGATGGCGAAGACAGTCTCGTATGACATAATGCAACGTTATTGCTATAGCAGCCGTGAGTAGGTGCAATATCACGTTCTAATGCTGTGGATTTTGTATATATCATGCCTAATCGCTGCCAGAAACTACAAAGTTTAAAGTGTTGGAATTGAATACAATATATTGGAAAACACTGACCCATACAAGAAATAAATGGATAAATTAAAATTGAAATAAAAGATATTTGGAAATTATAAAGAAAAAAAGATTAATCCTGCACTGAAAAAGGTCCTGGTAAAATCACAAAGATTTTACTTCAACTAGTATGTAAATTTTACAGAGTCTATTATGTATATATTTTAACTTTTACTTCTTCGGTGTAACAAAACTACAGGTAACTCCTAAAAATACCTGTAAATGGGAATAATACATCAGAAAATATAAAATAAATACTTTATTGGTACTGTACTTTTAATAAATTCATTATTATTACTATATATTTACAATAGGAATGTGAAATCACAACTATCTACTATGTCTCGTCCAATCAGGATGCATCAAAATAATTTCAGGTCCCCCTCGCAGTGACGCAGTGTCACACTATATGTATGTCTCTTTGCTGTTGTTTGCAATCCATTGAAATATAAGGAAAGGTAAGTAATTTTGTATGTGTCATTATTGTACTCATGGACATGTTTAATTGCTCATTTTGTGGTATTAAATTTTGCGGTATCATCAACGTTTTCAACGTTACACACCGGGTGCTGTATTGTCCATTATGCAAACATGCTTTTAAAACTTACAATAAGTATATTTTGCACGTTAAAGAAAACCACGCCAGACAATTGAAAACAATGTTGTCTCATAATATTAATTGTTGTAACAAGGAATGATTTTATAAAAATAAAGATACAAAAAGATTTTATCGTCATATCTACAACCATGTTAAAAATGTAACCACATCCATGTACCCCTTTAATAAAACATCTAAATGTGTAGTAGAATGTCCTCTGTATACTGTGCTACAAATGGCCGTAATGAATCTGATAACTTTGAAGCATTGAGTAAAAAATATTTACTTCACTTTATTTAAAATTGAAATCGAAATTCCTTTTAACAGATAAACCCTTAAAAAATTTCATGGAAGGAAACGAACTGAATACAGATTTTTTATTCCATAAATTGAATAGTGTTCATATGACCGGTGACAATTTTTTTCTTGAAAAAAATTTATTTACTGACGCTCATAACGACTCATAACGATTTTGTAGAGATGCATATTACAAAAAAATATTCAACTACGTAGATCCAGTTTGCATTGTGCTTGATGAAAATTCCAAATTTTACTATATTCCCATAATTAAAACAACAGATATGCTATTCAAGTGTGAAACCTTTCGCAATGACTATTTTCGAAATACGTCCTTAGATTTAGGAGTATCATCAGATATGAATGATGGAAAATTTTTTAAAAATTGCGAATTTTTAAGTGCAATTCAGAGGCCATTCAACTTGTCCTATATCATGATGCTTTTAAAATATGCAATCCTTTAGGATCAGCAAAAAATAAGTACAAAATTGTAGGAATATATATATATGACTATTGATAACATTTTTTCTCAGTATATTCATAATATGATTTATCTATTTAATTTAAGGGTGAAAACTTAACAACCTGCCTTAAAACCTACTCACCGTGTATTTTGGAAATCAGTAAGTACTAAAATAATAAGTAAACATTAAAGATGTGCTAACTTATACATTTTCAGAAAGAGCAACAGAATGGTAATTTCTCGTATACATGGAACCGGAAAAGGTCACACAAACAAATTCAAGTTTGGACGCAGTCAAAATTGCCTTTGCATATTATTTTATATTTAATTTAGAATATTCTAAGGAAGTTTTCGCAGTGCTAGAAATGCTACAAGAATATTATTTAAAAATTCATCGAGCTGACGACAGCAGATCCAACAAAGTAATACAAAAGAGAAAATTATTTCATTAGTAAATAAATTAAAAGATTAAATGTTTGAAATATTAGTTAGACGCCAAGCTAATATTTCATATATCTACTTCCAGAAATAAATTTTTTTTTTTAAGCTTCATGAAATAATTTTGATATATTTTAATTTTCAAATTGTTGGGTTTGTCTTGCTGTTCGTAGTAAAATTGTAAGTATATTATGAGTTTGTTTTATTTATTAGGAGCTAAAATTAGACCAAAGTTACGGAACGACCAGTTATTTTTGAATTGTAATATCAAGTATAATTGAGCGAACCGGAACTTTGCCCTAATCTTTCAAGTAAAAACATTATGTAAAAATACTACTTCTGTGTAGTATTTTTTCAACTAAAATTTACAGGTACTTTAGTAAACATGCTCACTATTTATGTAATTTTGCGTTGTGATTTTACATACCCCTTCGACTAGCATCGTCAAGTATTATATGTGATTTTGCAAATTGTAAAATTACAAACAGCATGTGAAATTTACAGGATTGTTGGTCTTAGCTCCACAACCATGAATATGTAAAATCACATCAAAATTTTTTTCAGTATGCTCTCTCTGCAATACGGTACCTCAATCTGTTATAAAAAATGTACAATATTACGTAGAAGGCGCCCTTGATTATATAATTTTATTATTTCCTTTTTCTCTTGCAATGTATAAATATCCATAGAATAGAAAATAGAATAGAAAAAATGATGGATTATAAAAGTTAGAGAAATAATATGGGGGGATTCAGCCGCCTACTCTTCAATCGCATAATTACATACTAATGCCACAGATTGTCTGTAAAGCAACAGACGTGTGGCGTCCTCCACTCATTCATCGAATCGAGTAGAAGCATATTTTACGTGTGTATAGTGTCCGCACTATGCGCGTTACTACTGTATACATAAACAACTGTCGTCAGAAATATACATAAACTAAACATGTTATTATAAATACGAAAAGAAAGCTTGAATATATGTATTTCTCTAATGGAAAATTCCAAATCATGTTCCTAATAAGATCTGAGAATAGCAACGAGATTTCGAATCCAAGGGCATGCGCTCCCACTAATCCTAGATTTAAGATTGACGAATCTATATACTACTACCTAATACTTGTAAATGTTAAAGTCTTATAGATAGCTGTAACGATACCTGTAAGGATGTATTGTTAATGCAAGCGTATGATATCGCACAACATTACCGACTTATACACGAAGAGATACACACATATGTATGTATTCACTAATACATTACAACGTAATGTGACCCTGTCACCAACTCATACTTGTAATTTACAAATCGTTCGTAACAGTCCGATGATCTCATATGACAGAGTAGGTTAGAATCGTTTCAATCTGTTAAAAGTATACATAGTATATGCATATATGTAATATATTTAAATGTCAACGGAATGTATGCTTGAATTTATTGAGCAATACGTATACTTATTACGTAACGAACAAACACATGTACCTACGGATATACAGTAAACGCAAACTTTTAATTGTATAAATTGAAGTAGGTAGAGAGCCAGAAAAATATATCTGGTGATGCCAAGTGTCTCCTTACCAATATGTACCAATACGTACATATGTTTGGAGTGGAATATATAGCCCCGGCACACTGTGACTCGTAATCTACTCTATTTTATAACATTGAGGTAGTTATTATAGTGTGTATATGTATTCGATTGTAGTATTCTCAATCCATTGGCGGCACATAATACAATTTTAGTCGGTGTGGCGTCAAAGTCGTAATTGAATCAATTTTTTTTGGATTTATAAATATAAATGCATTTTCCCATTGTTCATACTTCGTGCGTTTCTTTCAAAGACATCCTGTACAAATGGTAGGTCTATAGATCGTCTCAACCTCCGTATGCAGTATGGGATATAATAGCAACTTTTATTTCATACTATCCTTAGTTGCTGTCATAACCGCTATCTATCTATCTGTCTATTAGCGTCAACTGCTATCAATCGTTATCATCGTAGTTTTAAAATATTTTTAGTTAAATTCCACGTTAATTTGTTTAAATAATAAAAGAAAATGAAAGGCATACAACTAAAAGACCAATTACAAACATATGATGAGACCACGCAACCACCTATTCGACGTAAAGTGCATAGTTCTTTTATTCAGAATATGCCACCTACATTAAATGCAATTCTTGCTGCTGTCAATGCTGATGATGATCTCCCTAACCTCAGTTCAGCAACTTTACATAGATTGTTACACGATATGGGTTTCGAATTTAAAAAAAGTAGGACGTAAAAGTATACTCATCGAACGAGACGACATTATTCGGTGAAGGTACAAATACTTACGAGAGATCAAGAAATTTAGAAGGTACAATTTAGTTCTTGCTATTTGACATTTCTGTAACTTTAGTTATTTCAGGTCGAACTATAATATATACTGATGAATCATGGGTGAATACAGGGCATGTAGTAAATAAAACTTGGGCAGACACTACAATACAAAATAGTCGACAAGCTTTTATCCAAGAATTAAGTACTGGTTTGAAATCCCCAACCGGCCTTGCACCTCGTTTTGCATTAGTTCATGCTGGTGATGATAACGGATAACTGGTGCTGAATATACAAGAAAAACACTGCTGATGTTCATCATGAGATGGATTCAGACACATACCAGAATTGCTTCCAAGTATTCCGCAGAAGTCAGTGATTGTTCTTGGTAATGCTTCCTATCACTGTAGAAAATTACAAAAAAATTCCGAGAAAAAACAGTATCATTGATTGATCATTCCGTGATAAACAAATACCAACCACTGACGATATGCTAAAAAGGGACTTGCTGTTTTGCGTGTCACAAATTAAACCGTAGTATGA